>PITA01005001.1:0-116066 GCA_004023965.1 Spilogale gracilis | reverse complement strand
CCCCCCAATTAAAGAGCAAGTATGAAACTAATTTATGCTGCCCAGTCACACTCCAGCTCTCTGGCTTGGAAGCTGTTTTTTTTTTTTTTTTTTTTTTTTCCCCTGATTGAGCTGGTGTTATAGTAACATCATTAGACACTATTCTAATTGAGCTGTGAATTGCTGAGGCCTCTACTAGGGCAGTTAACCCTGCAGGATCTGCCTTGTTCATTACATTTAAAATACGTAACTTGTCTCATCTAAAATTTTGCCTGTTTTGGTGAGTACATTATTTTTCTTATGTTTAAACTTATTTCAGTTCTACATTGTCCACCTCTAGTTTGTGCGTAACTTTTTCAGTTTTCATTTAGCGATTTTTAGAGTCAGTGGGTCTTTAAAATCTTAGTTGGCCATTTCAATGCTCATTGTACATGTTTTGATTTCCTTTTTTTCTAGAAGAGTGTGTAGTTATGCAGAACTTTTTGTTTTGCTTAAGTGATTAAAGGTTGACTGTGAAGTGATGCTTAATCATGTGTAAAACTAACATGACTAACACAGTTTCATTGATTTTATTATTTTCTTTCAGTATGATACTGTTTGCATCATAATATGACAAAATATATGGTTGGTAAAGAGTCAGATTTAGAATTTTTGGATTTTTTTTCTTGTTTTAAAATGTGTAATTTTGGTGATGGGAAATATGGCTGAATTCCAGTTTCTCAGAAACAAGGTATTTTATTTAGGTGGTGTCACCTTGACATTATTTTGTGGTGTGATTGGTATCCAAGAAAATTTGTTTTAACCATAAGAGTGGCTAGAAACTAGGGTAGTGCTTACTTCTGTAAGACTAAGATGATAGGTGGTCAGAATCTTAAAATTTAAGTTGGTTATTTGCTACTGCAAATTATATCATAGGTCAGGTAGATAGATACCAGAGACTGATATTGTAAAGATTGTCTTTTAAAACATCTTAATTTGAAGTTGGTGATAATTACAAATACATTTAAGTTCAAAGACTGTATTATTTACATTTGAAATGAAAATTTTTTGCACTTTGGAGAACTTGTAATTGCGTGGGGTTCATCTTTTTATTGCTTTTTTACTCCCAAGGTTTAGGACAGTGGTTCTCAACTCTAGCTGCCTTTTGAAATCTGGGGAGCTTTGCAAAATACTAGTGGCTGGATCCCATCTCCCGAAACTGTGATTCCGTTGGCCTTGGGTGCAGCAAGATTAGAGTTGGAGGTGGCTTAGCTGTTTAGCTATTTAATACTTTTTAGCTATATTTGCAAAATATAAAGTTAGATGACTTTATATTTTGAACTGTTTCACTTGTGTCAGCTTTCCATTCTTGAATACAATGATGTACATATGTACTGTGTAATCATCTCACATCTGACTTAATGGATCTCTTGAAGGTATTGCCACATTTGCCTCAGTGTTTGTTCCTTCATTTATCCCTCTTTTCTTTCTTTTCACTTCTTTGTTCATTTTTTTTTTTTTCAATTCATTTGAAATGTCTGGTAGCAAGTTTTAGGGACTTGTGGTTCCCATGATAAGAAGTTGGTATAGCATTACTATTCTAAGTAGGAAGTTGATCTTTTTTTTAAAGTACTCTGAAATGCTTATTTGGGCTCCTTTTAGAGACTTAGGACTTTGTTTAGGTGCCAAAATTAGCATCTAAACTCCCAGTGGAATTTGGTCTTCAAGGGGGGTTAATCTGGTTGGAAACCATAAATTTTCTAGGCATCAGTTAACTTGTCACTTCACTGGTGCCTGAGAGGCAAGTTTGCATTTAACTTTTGCTGTCAGGAGTTAAGTTGTACACTGTAAGACAGTTGCTCAGCAAGCCCAACTAGTTAGCATTTCTTTAGAAATCATGTAAGGTGGGCATGTTCAGTTCTCCATTAACATCACCTGTAGTACTCCTAAGTGCTGGTGGAGGAGTAATTGCATCATCATCTCTTTAAGAGCTATTTTTTAAAAAATTATTTTTCTCTTCCCATGCTTCATTCCAACACATGCACGGATTCAAAATGGGAATTGAGTGGAGGCATGGAAATCTGTATGATTAAAAAAATAATAAGTATTCTTGATTTTAAAGGCTTTGCATATTTTATCCTTATTTGCTTTGATATGTGACACGTTTTATTTTGCAGTCATAAATGCACTGGAAAATTTACTTAAAATCCATCAAATCCAAAAAACCATCAAATCCATCAAATTTACTTAAAATCCATTGGGTGTTTAGAACGCGTATCTTTTTTTTTTTAATTTAAGGACTGCTGCTGAATATTTGTCTTTTGTAGTAAGGTATGATTTCTTTATTTTAATGTGGTTGAATTCAGATCTTCTTCAAGTCAAAATGTGTTTCTAAATGTAAAATTTAAGGGTATTTATCAGTTGTATTTGCTAGTGAATTCTAGAGTGTATCAGCAGATTTATCATTGTAAGAATTTAATCATCTGATGAAAGGATGGCCAGAAGTAGTACTTAATGGAGTAAGATAAACCAGGCATCGTTGTATGTAAACACACTAGGTACATCTGTGTCATTGATATGCTTCACTAAAATTAAAGAAGAATTTTATGTGTATAGATATTGAAATTAGGCAGTTAATAGTAAAGAAAAATGACATGACTTCTGTGCAGTTAGTTTTTTAATCAGTCGCATATATTCATGATACTGTAATTTGTTTCATTATCTTTTTGGTAATTTTTAAAGTGAAATGTGTAGCCTAGTATAAACTAGATCAGTGCTTTGTAAAACTGACAGCATCTCAAACTCCTAGAGTTCTTTTTGGATGGGGCCCTATTCTTGATACATAGTTAGTAGGGCTGGGCTTACCTGCAGGGGATTCTGAAACACCTCTTTTGAAAGAATAAGCTAGATGAATTGATAGTTTTCTTTGTTTCAGAGGTTTTATGACATGTATTTTTCAGTTTATTAAAATTCACCTTAATTTTCAGTCTTTTTAAATAGTGTTTCCCAAAGTGTAGGCCACGGACTCCTGGGGTCCCCATGACCGTATTCTTTTAGGAGATTAATGAAGTCAAATTGTTTTCATAACAAAACATGTTACTAGCTGTTTTTCTGTGTTGACATTTGCATTGATGGTGAAGAAGCAGTGGTGGGTGGTAAACCACTGGCACCTTAGCATGAATCAAGGCACTAGCATCAAACTGTATGAATCTTTACTGTGTTCTTCACAGCCAAAACACGTTAAGCATTTGAAAAAAATATTTCATTTAAGAATATCTTTGGTGAAACAGTTTATTTTTAAAATCTCTACTCTGGAGTCCATATCTTTTTTAATATTCAGTGTGATTAAAGGGAAGTGTGCATTAAGTTCTTGTGCACCTCTGAGTACAAGGTTCATCTCTAGGAATAGTACTTGTATAGTTGAACTGTAAGGTGAGTTATCTGCTTTTTTTAGTGGAATACCTCTCTTATTTTCACTTAAAAGAATGACTAATAGAGCAACCATAGTTACTCAGATTTGGATATTTGTCAGGTATTTCCTTGAAAATTACTGAAGTAGGCCTGACACTCAAGGAGAATAACTAGTTGTTGCTAATGATAAAGTATGATCTTTCAAGTGAAAATTTTAGATTTGAAAATTTGTGTCTGCCACATGGGCTTGCCAGCTGCACAATACTTAAAGACTTTTCTGATGCAATTGTTGGTGATATTGGCGAATGTGATTTTAAAAAGCTATATATTGTGTAAGGAAATGTGTCAGCCTTTGGAAGATCTGTATAATTCGTTGAACCAGTATTTTTCAGTGACATATGCATGTTACTGCATGCAGTTACAAGATATGCATGGGTAGGAGATCCATTCAAAGTACAAGATACACCAATGGATCTTGATATAACAGAGCCAAGAAGTTCATTGGTAAGAGTTTCAGATTCCATATTGTAGCTAACATTTAAGGATTGCCACTTGCTGCATTTTTGTGTTGAATAAAAGATGAATAATCATTATTACCTAAAAAGACCATTAAAATACTTCTCTTTTCCAAGTATGTATGTATGTTAGGCACATGCATTTTCTTCATGTACTTTAACTGACACAACATATCAGAACAAATTGAATGCAGAAACAAATACGAGAATCTAGATTTCTTTTAAATTAGACATTACAGAAATTAGCAAAAATGGAAAACAGTGTCACTCTGAATACTAATATTTTTGTCTGTTTTGGAAAGTAGTTATTTTTTCATAAAACATTAATTAACACATACTGGGCTTCTTATTTTAATTAATTTAATAAAATACATATTTAAGCACCTTTTAGTTTTAGAACATAAAGAAAAGCTATTTGGAATCTCAGTAATTATGAATGCAAATAAGTGGACCTGAGACCAGAGAGTTTGACAACTGCTATTTTAAAGTAACTAATTATCTGTATTATTGACTAGATTATTGATTGGTTCCAATTTTTATGTGTTTGTATTATATCAGTGTTATTTCTGAGAATGTTAATTTTTGTTCAGTAATTGTGTAGTGGGAGACACGTCGCAGTCAAACTTTGTCAAAAGGGGAATTTATTGGCTTGGTCTGAAAATAGAGCTGGCCGCATAGTGCTGGATCCTAGGTCACAACCAGCTGGTATTATCAGAACTCTTTGTTTTGGCTTTGCCCCCCCATTTTTTTAAGTAAGAATTTATTTATCTGTTTGACAGGGGTGGGGTGGTGCATGCATAAGAACACGAATTTTCAGACCTTGCTCTGTTTAGAATCTAGGGTGTAACTTCTGGTAGAGGCAGTTGAACTAAGCCTGCGCACCTTTTTGATTTCTGCTTATAAGCCTAAACTCCCTATTCTTTTTTTTTTTTTTAGATTTTATTTATTTGACAGAGAGAAACACAGTCAGAGAGGGAACACAAGCAGGGAGAGTGAGAGAGGGAGAAGCAGGCTTCCAATCGAGCAAGTGGGACTCGATCCCGGGTCTCCGGGATCATGACCTGAGCCGATGGCAGTTGCTTAACCAACTGGCCACCCAGGTGCTCTATACTCCCTATTCTTAGAATTTCTTTCTAATGATATTTCACCAGGCCAGGTTTTTTTTTTTTCTTTTTTACACATATGCACTTATCTCATATTCCCATATGAAGTAGTCTCTTGATCGTTGATCAAAATACCTATAATTTCTAGAAAATATGTATTTTGTTTTGCATATATAATACTGCCAATAATTCAAAAGTAAGCAGACATCTGAGAAATAAAAAAACAGGTCAACATTCTTTAACTACAGTTTATGAATTCCCATGAGAACCTCTCAGGTCAGCACTCAACTTTTTGATTTTAGAGAGTTTATTTATTTATGAGAGAGAGCAGGCATGCATGCACGTGCACATACAGAGGGGGAGGAGCAGAGAGATAGGGTGAGTCTCAAGCAGACTCCTTGCTGAGTGCAAAGCCCTAGGTGGGACTTGATCTCAGTCCTGAGATCATGACCTGAGCTGAAACCAAGAGTTGGACACTTAACCAACTGTGCCAGCCCGGTGCCCCCAGTTTTAGAGAGTATCTTAATTAGCTTGGTTATCTGGTTTTGTAGTCCATGGAGTTCCCATTATGCCTGTGGTCAGTAATAGGTAATAGCTTGTGATTAATAGCAAGGCTAGAGACAGAACACAATAGATAGACAGATAAAGTATGAACTTCTGTCCCTTTTGCTGACTTTTGACCTCCCATTACCCCTGTCACCATAGGACTGTTTGTTCTGTTATAGAGACTTTTGAATAGGCTTAACTTTTCTACTGAGTGCTTCAAACTCAGTATATTTAAAGCTGAATATGTTACTCAACCTTTTTAAATTTTTTATTCTTTCTTCATCATTCAGTTAACTACAAAATAGGTTCTTTTTTTTTAAGATTTTTTTTTAATTGTATTTATTTATTTGACAGAGAGAGATCACAATTAGGCAGAGAGGCAGGCAGAGAGAGAAGAGGAAGCAGGCTCCCTGCTGAGCAGAGGGCCCGATGCGGGCCTCGATCCCAGGAACCTGAGATCATGACCTGAGCCCAAGGCAGAGGCTTTAACCCACTGAGCCACCCAGGCGCCCCTTTTTTAAAAGATTTTATTTATTTATTTTACAGAGAGAAACACAGCTAGAGAGGGAACACAAGCAGAGGGACTGAGAGAGGGAGAAGCAGGCCTCCCGCCAAGCGGGAAGCCCGATGTAGGTGGGGCTCGATCCTGGGTCTCCAGGATCATGACCTGAGCCGAAAGCAGTCGCTTAACCAACTGAGCCACCCAGGCGCCCTATAGGTTCTCTTTTGATCGTCCCTTCTTTTCACCTCTTATACTTAATTGATTTTAAAAATCTAGTCTGTTTTACTAAGAAATATTGATTCCCCTTTGTTTCCATTGTCCATATCCCTAATCTAGAACCTGTCACTTTTCTGATCACTGTCTCCTAAATAGTTGTTTCCCTTTCCAAAGTTGCTCTCCATGTTTTCAATTAAAGTTTTCTTTCTAATGCAGATCAAATGCCATTATTCTTTCCTTTTTCCTTTGATGAACCAACCTGCACTAGAGAAAATCTGGTCTTACCCCTCTGCTTTTCCTGATTTTTCTTCAGCCTGGTAAATTCTTATTCACATGTGGTAGTTACTAGTATTATTCCACCAGTATTTTGATGGCTCTCTGCACTTCTCTGTCTCCCTTCCCCACACTGAAATTAAGCATAGCTCAGGATATTACGGTTTCAGCACTATTGACATTGTGGATTGGCTAAATTTTTGTCATGGGGTGTGGTCCTGTGCACCACAGGTGTTTAGCAGCAGCTCTGGCCTTTACTCCTTGATACCAGTGGTTCTCTGCTTCCTAACTCCCCATTCCAGTTGTGACAAGCACAGATGTCTTCAGATATCGCCAAAGGCCCCCTGAAGGGAGAGTATCCTGGTTGAGAACCATTGGAATGACCATTGGCCAATCAAATGTGAGCACAAGTGATAGACTTTAAGGGACAGTGCATGAGTTATCCTGTCTTTTCCCTTGTGGTTTGAGGACATACTTGGGATGGAGCATTTGTTGATGATGGTGAGCAGTGATCCGTTTATCTGTGATGGACATATAGTTTAGCTTATTCAGAAAATCTTTTTTTTTTTTTTAAGATTTTTATTTATTTATTTGACACACACACAGAGAGATCACAAGTAGGCAGAGAGGAGGCAGCAGTCTCCCTGCTGAACAGAGAGCCTGTTTAAGGGCCTGGATCCCAGGATCCTGAGATCATGACCTGAGCCTAAGGCAAAGGTTTAACCCACTGAGCCACCCAGGCATCCCAGGAAATCTTTTTTTTTTTTTTTTTTTTTTTTTTTTAAGATTTTATTTATTTGACAGAGAGAAACACAGCCAGAGAGGGAACACAAGCAGGGGGAGTGAGAGAGGGAGAAGCAGGCTTCCTGCCGAGCAGGGAGCCCGATGTGGGACTCAATCCCGGATCTCCGGGATCATGACCTGAGCCGAAGGCAGTGGCTTAACCAACTGAGCCACCCAGGCGTCCCAGGAAATCTTTGTTTTAAGCTACTGATATTTTTGGGCTTGGTTGATGCTGCAGTGTAGCATAGTCTGGCCTTATTGCTAAACCATGGTAAGATTTATCTTATCTCTGGACTTCCCATGCTTTCTCATTTATAGTCCCAAATCAGTTTAATAGCTACCTGTTCACATCTCTTACTTAATATAGTAATAGGATCTTCTAGATTAGTGGTTCTCAGTGGAGTAAGTACTGCACTTTAAGGGATGTTGTGGAAATTAGAGGAGCATTGGTAGATGGGGGGCAAAGGATGCCGTCCAGTAATGTGAGGTACTATGAAGAAGTACCATGCATCCCGTAACACTTTCACATACCCCAGAAATTCACGTAGGAGGTTAACATATAATTAATTATCTAACTCCCATTTCTTAAAAATATTTTATCCATTTATTTGAGAAGGACCACAAGCAGGGGCAAGGGCAGAGGGAGAGGGAGAAGCAGACTCCCTGCTGAGTAGGGAGCCTGATGTGGGACTGTATCTTAAGACCCTAGGATCATGACCTGAGCTGAAGGCAAACACCCAACTGACTGAGTCATCCAGGTGCCCCTAACTCCATCTTAATATATACTGATTTTTTCAGGAATTAAGTTTGTCTTCATTCTTTTTCTTAAATTGAAGTTGTTTGGATTTTTTTTTTAAACTTTTTATAAGTTTTTGCTATTATGGTTGCTTTTTTTTTTTTTAAAGATTTTATTTATTTGACAGAGAGAAACACAGCTAGAGAGGGAACACAAGCATGGGGAGTGAGAGAGGGAGAAGCAGGCTTCCCGACGAGCAGGGAGCCCGATGTGGGGCTCCATCTCGGGTCTCCGGGATCATGACCTGAGCCGAAGGCAGTCGCTTAACCAACTGAGCCACCCAGGCGCCCGGAAGTTGTTTGGAATTTTTAAAGAATTCACTGGGGAAATCCATGTCACCATCTGCAGTGCCATTGTGCTATTTGAGTTGCTGGAACAACACACCTGTCTTGGAAGGTCTGATTTTGTCATAATTATGCTGTCATAATTACGATGATTCTGCACTAAATGCAAATATCATGCCTGAACAATTTTTTAAAGTAGGCTCCATGCAGAGCTTGAACTCATGACCCTGAGATTAAGACCTGAGCTGAGATCAAGAGTTGGACACTTAACTCACTGAGCCACCCAGGCGTCCCATGTCTGAGCATTTTTACTGAAATGCATACTTTATTATATAGTAACCTTTTTCTCCTTTATGTTACAGTTAAGGCATTGTTAAATTTTGAAAAAATTTGTGTAAGTATGTTAGAACTTTGTTTCAGGATGGCTAAGGGGGTGATATAAATTATTTGTTACAAAATGGGATGTTTTTTTCTGATAGTGTTGAGAACCACTTTCTGATTATGTGCTGCTTGTTTTTCTTTAATCTGTAGTGCTTTGCACATTACTGGTAGAAACAGTATTTGTTGAATTGGTCAATTTATGGTTCCCAGATTGCTTTTATGTACAGTGTTGCAATTTGATTACCATAGAGCATCTATAAAGTTGGCAAGGCTGAGTTTGTTCTCGTTTCATAGAGAGAATTGAAAGATATATTAACTTGCCCTGTCATACTACGAGAGTTTTAATCGGAACTTACAAATTTATTTATACTATTCTAGTACTTTTGTATGTCATTGCATACCACTCTTTTTTTTTTTTTTTTTTAAGAGTTTATTAGGGCACAAATCGGGAGTGGAAAAGGCAGAAGGAGAGGGAGAAGCAGACTCCCCACTCAGTGGGGAGCCTGATTCTGAGCTCCAACTCAGGACCTGGAGATCACGACCTGAACCAAAGTCAGATGCTTGACCTACTGAGCCATCCAGGCACCCCTGACATTGCATACCATTCTTAAAAAATTATTATCTAGAGCTGTTTAATGTAGGAAAACATCTGTATGCTTCTGTTGGCATTATTTTTTATGCCGGGAACTTGGTATTAGGCACTTGTCATAGGAGTAAAACAGGCATAAAATCAAGAACGTGGTGTTTGAGAAAGTAAAGACTTTTTTTTTTAAAGATTTTATTTATTTATTTGACAGGACTGAGCACAAGCAGAGGGAGTGGCAGATAGAGGGAGAGGGAGAAGCAGGCTCCCCGCAGAGCAGGATGTGGGACTCAATTCCAGGACCTGGGGATCATGACCTGAGCCATAGGCAGTCGCTCAACCAACTGAGCCATTCAGGCGCCCAGTGAACACATTTTTATCGGTTTTCAAAGAAATGTGCAATTAAAACATTAGGCCCCCAGATAGCTTAAGTTTTAGGAATGGTAACATCTGAGTGTGGTGAAATAGTTACACTCAGAACTGTAATTACATTTTAAATTAGCATAACTCCCTTGGAAAGTAGTATCAGAAATGAATTCAACAAAAAGTATTTATAGTCTTTATTTATTTATTTATTTATTTATTTAAAGATTTTATTTATTTGACAGAGAGAAACACAGCCAGAGAGGGAACACAAGCAGGGGGAGTGAGAGAGGGAGAAGCAGGCTTCCCGCCAAGCAGGAAGCCCGATGTGGGACTCGATCCCGGGTCTCCAGGATCATGACCTGAGCCGAAGGCAGTCGCTCAACCAACTGAGCCACCCAGGCGCCCCTATTTATAGTCTTTAAAAGTCATTGCAAGGAAAGGCTACAGAATAAAACTAGTCAATATGTGTTTGCCTCAGTTATGTCAGGAACTGTGCGTGGTGCTGAGAATTTCTAATGTGAGGAAGTTTTGCTGTTTTCTTGAACTTCTAGTTTTGTGGCAATGGAGTGTGAGACAAATACGTAATCAAATAACTATAATGTTTTGAGTTGTAATTGGAGTTTGTTTTAAATTTGAGGGAGGGTATAATTAACATACCAGGGAATACACAGTAAACACACCAGGAAAGTCATTCTGTAGGATTAGGGGTGGAGAGAGACATTCTGGCTGCATTTTGAAGGGTAACTAGGAATTACCCAGGCAGATAAAATGAGACTGGATGTTTCAGGCAAAAGGAATAACATGAACATGAATCTAAAAACACATACAGAACTGTATTCATTTGATGATAAAAAGCATTTACATTTCCTAGGAGTTGGGCATATATGATGAATAAGACAAGTATAATCCCTGTACCATGTATCTTTCAGTCTATATACTAAAATTGTTATGAGGTTGGTATTCAGAGCTTTCAGACTGGTGGTTCTCTTGGGCCAGATTTGAGTTGAAAGTGTGTTTTGTTTGGCATATGCAGTGGTTTTTCTTTGTCACTCTTCCTTCTCCCCCCCCCTTTTTTTTCTCCCCTTTTTCCACAAATAAGTTGTTGATACTTAAAAATGAGAACTCAGAGGGGCGCCTGGGTGGCTCAGTCATTCAGCAACTACCTTCGGCTCAGGTCAAGATCCCAGAGTCCCAGGATTGAGCCCCACATCGGGCTCCCTGCTCAGTGGGAAGCCTGCTTCCCCCTCTGTTACTCCCCCATTTGGGTTCCCTTCTAGCTGTGTTTCTCTGTCAAATAAATAAAATATATATATATATTTTTTAAAGATTTTATTTATTTGACAGTGAGAAACACAGCGAGAGAGGGAACACAAGCAGAGGGAGTGAGAGAGGGAGAAGCAGGCTTCCCGCCAAGCAGGGAGCCCGATGTGGGACTCGATCCCGGGTCTCCAGGATCATGACCTGAGCCGAAGGTAAATAAAATATTTTTTAAAAAATGAGAAATCATACACAAATGAGCACTGAAGGTCTGGCAGTAGTGGGCTAGCATTTTCACATGCCACTTCCACTGGAAGTAAAGAGTGGCTATGTACTTCAGATAGATGTGAACTCATGGTCCTCAGTACTTTTCTTCAAACCTGACACATTATATTTATTTATATAATTTGCCAGACTTCAATGTATGCCTTTGATTTGTGAGCCTTGGATGAATGGTTTGCTTCTGTCCTTGCCCTTCTAAATTTTCATTGACATATTTTAATAGGAGAAATACAGAAAAATGCATATTGTGTTTTAGGGAAATAACTGTTCAACTGAAGGAGGAATCAACATAAAGAATATGAGATTTAAATATCAGTCAACAAATTTAGACTCTATTTTCTATCTGTCTAATTTCTGTTTCCTTAATCATGTGCTTTGAGTTTGGTAATAATACGTGTGACATTACAGTAAGAAAACAAACTTCTGGGCTTTCATAATGCCTTGTTTTATCTATAAGAACCATGTAAAAATCTGGAATAAACCTTGAAAGAATGTGTAAAAAAATCTTTTAAGGTAATTTTAGTATTCAGACTATAAACACTAAACATTTTAGTACTCAGACTATAGCTTCCTTTTTATTTTTTAAGTAGGCTCCATGCCCAACCTGGGGCTTGAACTCATGATCCTGAGATCAAGAGTTACATGTTTTGTCAACTGAGCCAGCCAGGTGCCCTTATAACTGCTTTTTACTGAACAGTATGTGCTAGATACTTCATGTAGACTTTCTCCTTTGAGCTCTGTATGCACCTTTTAATCCAGGTTCAGGGAGTTTAATTTAATTTGTCCAGCTACTTAGTGTGAGAGCTGGGATTCTAATGCAGATCTTTGACTCCCAACTCCCTCCCACTACTCCAGGCAGGCTAATCTTGGGTTATTCAGAAAATATACCTTCAACATGTATTTACTGAATGTGGGCAAATGCTTACTTTTTAAAGGTATAAGCAAACTGCTTCTTTGCATTGGGCTTATAATTAGTTGAAGAGAGGCATTTATATAAAATAGATAACAGTAGAGGGGAGCATGGATTAAATACCAAGTGATTGGTAGAAATGCCAAGGTGGCCCAAAGCTACAACAGCATGAGAGAGAATAGGAAGGAGGAGACTGCTAAAAATGACTAAGGTAGAAAATCATGTAACTTTCTGAGAGAATGTGAGGATAATGAATGAGAGAGGCAGGTCAAAGATGATTTACCACGCTTTCCAATGCTGGGTAATTAAGTGGAATTAATGTTTCACAAGTAAAGGTTATCAGAAGAGGAATAGGCTTTGGTAGAGACTGATGAGTTAGTTTTTGTTTGTTTATTGTTTTGTTTTTTTAAGCTCTGTGCCCATTGTGGGGCTTGAACTCATGACCCTGAGATCAAGAGTGGTTTGCTCTACCAGCTGAGCCAGGCAGGCACCCTGGTAGGGGATAGATTTTTAATGATTCAAGTAAATAGCAAAAGAAAATAAAAGAGTAAGCATGGAATACAATATCATCAACAAACAAAAAAACAGTTCAGCATGGTATAGTCTTCACTCCTGCTTCATCTCATTTATTCTTAGGCTGATGGCCTTTTCTTATTCCATGAGACGTCTTAAAGTTAGATAAATTACTTTAGTTTTGTGCATATCGAATGGATTCTTCATTAATGTTCATTTTCTATATTTTGATTTCTTTTGCAAATAATTTATCTTACTGTTTTTACAAATAAAATCTTTTTTTTTTTTTTTTTTTTTTTTAAAGACTTCATTTATTTGACAGAGAGAAACTCAGCTAGAGAGGGAACACTAGCAGGGGGAGTGAGAGAGGGAGAAGCAAGCTCCCCCTGAGCGGGGAGCCCAATGCCGGGCTGGATCCAGGACTCTAGGATCATTTGACCTGATCCTCAGCCGAAGGCTGCTGCTTAACAACTGAGCCACTCAGGTGCCCCTACAAGTAAAATCTTTTGAGGAAATCAGTGGTCTCTTATTTTAATAATAACATTAAGATATAATTCAAATACTCTAAAATTCACTCTTAAAGTCTATAATCCAGTGGTTTTCACTACAGTGGTAGAGTTGTGCAACCATCTCTACTATCAATTTTAGAACATTTCATTATCCCCCCAAATCCTCCATACTCTTTAGCAGTCACTTCTTGTTTCCTTTCCCCCTAGCCTCTGGCAACCACTGATCTACTTTTTTTGGTATGCATTTGCCTCTAATGATACTTCATATAAATGGGATTATGCAGAATGTGGCCTTTTATGACTGGCTTTTTTTTTTTTTTTTTTTTAAGATTTGACACATACACCGATGGAACATGATCATGGGGGAGGGGGGAGAGGGAGAAGCACACTTCCCCATGAGCAGGACCCTGAGATCATGACCTGAGCCAAAGGCAGATGCTTAACCAACTGAGCCACCCAGGTGCCCCATTGTGATGTGACTGGATTTTTTTACTTAGCTTGGTTACTAGATTCATTCATGTTATAGCATGTATCAGTACTTCATTATTTTTTATGACAGTAATATTACATTGTGTGGATATACTCATATAGTCATCAGTAAATGGGCATTTGTACTGCACTTTGGGGCCATTATGAATGATACTGCCATGTACTTTTTTGTGTGGATGCAGGTTTTTAGTAATCCTGGGTGGAATTCCTGGATCAGATAGTAACTCTGTGTTTAACATTTTGAGGAATTTTCAGACTACTTTTCCAAGTGGCTGTACCATTTTGCAGTCCCACCAGCAATGGATGATGGTTCCATTTCTCTACTTCCTCACCAATGCTTATTATTGTCTACCCTTTTGGTTTATTTAATGTAGTGAATGTGAAGTGGTATCTCCTTGTGGTTGTGATTTCTCTAATGACTAATGATATTTGAGCATCTCTCATATGTTTATTGGCCATTCTTTGGAGAAAGGGTTATTGAGTCCTTTGTCCATTTAAAGATTTGTATTCATCTTTTTATTGTTGTCAGTGGTCTCTTTAAAAAGATGGGTGTTTTTTAACTTATAAATGGCAGTTCGTAACAGGTGATGGTAAATTTTTCATGTGTATTAGTGGTAGACTTTTAGGTTTAAGTAGTTGGTAAGCATATTTTAAAGTGCTTGTCTTCATTAGCAGTCATTTTAAAAAGTCTTTTTAAGATTTAACTTTAGGTTGACCAGTTCAGTCCACAAGACTTGATTGAATATGCCCATATAATAATAAGACTTAGCGTTACTATTTTTTGGAATGTCAAAAACAGCACCATTTTAATTTATTTAAAACCCTAAGCACCAAATTTAAATTATGTGCATTGAGTCTTTGACTTACCTGAGCAATACTGTCTTTTCCCAAGTAATTGAATCTACTTTGTGAAATGTGTTTTAATGTCTATGTCTCATTTTTTTTAGGTTATCCTGAATACCACATGCCTAATAATTTTCCTTGCGACATTAGCCATTGTTTTTCACTGCCTCCAAAAGATCAAAATTTCTCTGGAAATTGGAGACATATTTAATAAAAAAAATAATTTTAACAAATGGACAATATGTCTATTACAAATACACCAACAAGTAATGATGCCTGTCTGAGCATTGTACATAGTTTGATGTGCCATAGACAAGGTGGAGAGAGTGAAACATTTGCAAAAAGAGCAATTGAAAGTTTGGTAAAGAAGCTGAAAGAGAAAAAAGATGAATTGGATTCTTTAATAACAGCTATAACTACAAATGGAGCTCATCCTAGCAAATGTGTTACCATACAGAGAACATTGGATGGGAGGCTTCAGGTTAGTCTTGTCTGAGAGTTTTTCTCTGTCTTTTGTAGTGGCAGATTAAAAAATTCTTGCTTCCTCTTAAGTTACTATTAGATAATTTAATGTTTGCTCCATCTCTTCAGATACTATACATCCTGTACCAATATACATTATGGGAACTATGGAAGAATATATTCTTCCACATAATAAAGATATATCTTAAAAGTTTTTTTAATGTTCTAAGAAAAAAATTCAATGTAGAATGGAAAATAAAAATAAAAAGCAGAAGAAACCCCATAGCTTTTGCACTTTGGTATTCATCTTTGTAGCTTTTTTCCTTCTTTTTTTGATACTTTATGTACATTTTAAAAACTTGAGTTATACTTGGTCCTTTCATAATTTGGAAATCTGATATTTTATGTTTGGTACTTGTATATGAAAAAGACTCAAAGAATTCATGCATATCTTTAAAACTAGAGTTAAAAGCTTTTATTATAAAATTTTTTAATCTTTCATTTTCACGGATTACATTTCTTGTATACTCATATATCTCCTGTGCTGAGTATTTTTTTTTAAGATTTTATTTATTTATTTAACAAGTAAGCAGAGAGGCAGGCAGAGAGAGGAGGAAGCAGGCTCCCTGCTGAGCAGAGCCCTATGCAAGCCTCCATCCCAGGACCCTGAGATCATGACCTGAGCCAAAAGCAGAGGCTTTAACCCACTGAGCCACCCAAGTACCCTGTGCTGAGTGTTTTTTTTTAAAAACATACAGAAATATTATGTCATTAGATGTAAAAATTTTTATTTCTAGATTTTAAGAATGGTTACTTCAAAAACTCATACTTTTTTGCATTTTAAAAATGTGAGCATGGGTCTTGAAAAAATACCTTTAGTTCATTAATGTTTCTCATTTATGAAATGGGGATTTTAATACTGAGTTTGTAGGCTTATAAGAATTAAATTGAGAATTATATAAAGTGCCTTGTTTACTGCGTAATGCGTAACTGATGATCAGTAAATGGTCGTTTATCTTTCCTAGGTGGCAGGTCGGAAAGGATTTCCTCATGTGATCTATGCCCGTCTCTGGAGGTGGCCTGATCTTCACAAAAATGAACTCAAACATGTTAAATATTGTCAGTATGCATTTGACTTAAAATGTGATAGTGTCTGTGTGAATCCATATCACTATGAACGAGTTGTATCACCTGGAATTGGTAAGTAGACTTTGCTTTTGTGCATCCACAGATGCACAAAAGGAAAAGATCTCAGTAGTGTTTTAATTTTTCTACATTAAATTATAAATTTGGATATAGCTCAGGACTTCAGCTAAGGTTAAAGGATCAGATATTTTTAATGAAATATAAATATTTAAATTTGAACTTTAAAATAGACTTGTATTTTATTTGCTAAAACTACATATACACTATAGTTCATGTTCTGCCCATTTAGAACCATGTTTTTGAAAATAAGGTGGGAGGTATTATTGAATTGTTTATATATTGTCATAGCATTTATACTACTCTTCTTGAAATGGTTCATGAAGTTTTGACTCTCTGGACTAAATTTACATTTTGTAATTTTAAATACAATGGAAAATATTTTCATGGTGATGATTAATATTTCATTTTCTTTTCCCCTTTAAAAAATTAAGATCTCTCAGGATTAACACTGCAGAGTAATGGTAGGTAATCTGTTTCTTGTGACTTTCTCTGTTTTCTTTTATTCTCTCCCTTCTCTTTTTTATTGACCTAAAATTAATTAGTGTGGGTGCTTGCAACATTTATAAGAAAAATGCTCATTGCTTTGGAAATAGAGATTTTTTGGGAGCATGCATCAGTACTTAAAACTGGATTTAAAGAGTCTGGTGGTTCTTTGGATTTGAACTACCATTTATGCACTCAAGTGGTCGAAAAAATATAATAGGGGAATATAAAACATATAAAGAAAGAGGTTTTTTTTGAATTGGTAAAAATTGGCTATTTTGGAAGAAAATCTCAGAGAGCCAGTTTAAATGGGTATAACTACCTGTAATGTTTGGTAATTTGGAGTCATGTACAGTATGTCTTTTCAAAATACCAATATTCTAATTCTTTTCCTCCTAACTTTATTTTTATAAATGATAATTTTAAGTGTGGTTTAAAAGTACATGTATTGACATTTTTTTCAGTCTTCTTATATTTTGAGTAAAACAAGACTAGTGTCACTTTCATGGATGATCCAATTCTTTTTTAAAAAGAATGTGTTTTGAAAATTAACTCAGTGGGGGGGGCTTGTTTTTTAGTGTAATATTTGAGAACAGAGATATGGTAAAACTTTAGTTTTGTTACTTAGAACATGTTAATGAACTAAAATTTTTATAAGAAGTAATTTGCAGAGCAACTCTTATAAAGAACCACCATTATTTTAGAAAGGTGTGTAGTTCTGGAGGTAAAATAGTGGGTTGGCACTTCTTGTTGCAGAATCTTTGAGGTGAGTCAGAAATATCAACTGACCTTAAAATTTAGGAAGAGTGTGAAAGTCTACTTGTTTTTATTGTCCACTTTTCTTCCATGTCACTATAATAGAGGAATATTGTAGTGCCTTTTGGTCCTTGCTAAGGGTTAGTACGTTTCTGTGAATAGTGGGTTGGTAACGTGGTAGTGGTCTGGGAAGGGTAGTTTAGCTCTAAGATTGGTTAAATTCCTGCCTCGTGGCTACATAGATACTGATATATGTCATTTATTTTCCTTGAAAGTCCCTTCAGATTGTCACCATTCTCTATGATTTTGGAAAATTAAAGTATTCAGCTCAGTAGGGAGTAAGGATTGGGGGCCTTTAGTGATATCTATATCAGAATCTCCTCAGTGGGAGTGGTTGTGAGGAGATACAATACAATTTTGAAGACTCATTACACTCCCCCCTTATCCTAACATGCTGCTGTTGTGAGTAGCTCTCTTTGGTTGGATTATGTGGGTGATAGGCTTTTATTGACTCTGAAGTCAGTCTTCAGATCTGCTTTAGCCTTGCAGATCCCCCTAGTGGTGGTTTGTAAAGGCCGGCTTCAGTGGCTTATTTCCTTAGAAAACCTCAAGGGTTTTTCACAGCCCCTTCTAAATTTGGACAAGGAAATAATACAAAGCCAGGTAAAGAAAACATTAAGAAAATGGGATAATTCCTTTGCTTCTGAGTTGGAATATTAGGGTAATCTTTTTAGCCTATCTCATATCTTTTGTGGAACTTTTCATGACCACATCAGTCTGCATATTCATTTTAAGAAATATTTAATGAGCATGTATTGCTTGGTACTGTGTTAAGATCTAGGGACGATAGGATAAGTAAGGTGTGTTTTCTCTGCTCTAAGTAGCTCATAGTTTAGTGGAGGAAAGATGAGGTAAATAAGACAGCAGTCGTAGCACCAGACAGTGCTGTGCTCTGCCTGCTAGTGGTAATGAAGAGCAGTGACTTAGGGTGAGTCCAGTGGCTTGAGCTTTTCTGTCCCGTATACGTTCCTTTACCCTTCATAGAACATTTTACAGTTAATGTATGATTACTCTCAAAATACAGTTAAAGCATAACAGCTAGCTAACACTTGCTAAGTGTATACTTTGTGTCTGGTACTGAGCTATATGAGTTACAAGTTTGTTTCATCATTCTCATTATACCCCACATGGAAGGTGGCATTTTCCACACTCGATTAGATGAAGATCAAGGTAGTCAGCTAGGAGGAGCTGGAGTAATATGTGCTCAATATTAGGTATTTAAACAGTAGAAAAATATTATAGAAGAATCTGAGTTCCATGAGGGCAGGTATTTTTCTTTTGTTTATTAATGTATTCTGGGTGCTAGAACAGTACCTGGAACATAAGTGCTCAATAGATATTTATTCAGTGAATGAATTTGTTGAATGCTAGTCCATAAAGAAAAATACTTAGTAGTTTGGTGTCTGTTATTCTGGACTTAAAAAATATATACTATATGTTTTTTTAATTTTATTTTTTTGAATAGGCAATACATGGTCCATAAATCAAAATACTATAAAAAGGTATACAGTGAAAAGAAGTGCTCCCACCCCTGCCCCCATTCCCCCCTACCTCAGGTAATCACTTTTATTAGTTTCTGGTGTTTCCTTCCAGGATTTCTTTATGCAAAAATACATGTGTTATTTCCCTCCTTTCTTACATAAAAAGCATATTATGCACTTGTTCTGGACCTTGCTTTTTTAATTACAGTTTGTGATATTTTTTTAAACATGCATGTGATCATAGTGTACAGTAGTGTTTTGTGACCTACTTTTTTCCTCTTGGCAAAAGTATACTGCAGACATCTATCCTTGATTCCTACAGTCTTACCTAAGGGACATGTTTTAAGTTATTTGATTAAAGAGGCTTATAGTCAGGTAGAGGTCTCAGACTTACCTTTGGGGACGGTTTAGTCAATATATTAGGCAAGCAAATATTATGAGGCATTGCTCTTTAAAAGTAGAGTTTAGTCATTATGATCGCACATTAAGCTGAGAAGAGGCACCTGAAAAGCAAAACTGATGAATATCAAGTTGACCCACTATTTCCTCAAATCAGTAACTTTCTCCTTATGTATTAGCAATACCAATATTTTGGTAAAAAGATCCTTGTCATAGTAATAACAAAAACCCCTAAAATGTCCAGGAATTACATAGAGATGTCAGGATCTATATGAAGAAAATTATAGAACTTGCCGAAGAGTATAATTTAAAAAAAAGATTGGATAAATATAGTTATACTCACTTTGTGTCCCAAATGATTTTTTCTTTTATTTTTATAGTTTGACTAACATTAGTGATGAATGGTTGGATCCAGTTTTCTTACTGATACATAGTGATATGTTAAGTATTCTTTTAGTTATCTTTTTGTTTCCTTAGAATTTCTTTAAAACTTTTTGCAGAATCTTCATGACTTTTTAGAAAAGATTTATTTATGTGAGAGAGAAGAGAGAGAGAGTCCATGTGCATGCGTGCGTGGGTGCGGGAGGGGTAGAGGGCAAGAGAGTCTTAAGTAGATTTCATGGTGAGTGTGGAGCTGAACACAGGGCTTGATCTCACAAACTCCTAGATCACAACCTGAGCTGAAACCAAGAGTCAGGTGCTTAACCAGCTGCACCATGTAGGTGCCCCTTCATGACTTTTGATGCATAAAGAAGCCCTTTAAAAGATTGTACATAGAAATTTGAGCAATGGATTATTCTTAGTGCTTTAAAATAGTTTCATTTAAGAAAAAAAGAAAAAAGGCCATGTTGGGGTACGCGCTTGGCTTAGTCGGTAGATCATGAAACTCTTAATCTCAGAGTTGTGAGTTCAAGCCCCACTTTGGGCATGGGGCCTACTTTAAAAAAAAAAAAAGGGGGGGCCATATAATGAATTGGTATTTGTGTGCAATAGATTTTCTTCAAAAACTGACATAGGGAAAGATAAAGGGCACTATATGTTGATTCTTAATGAAAAAGAGAATGTCCTGTTTTGGACTATTTATTGACTGTTCTGAGAAGAGAATGTAATACTGGAATTCAATGGATTGTAAAATTCTGGGGTAGTGTTAGTTTAGAAGCAGTAAAGAGTTGTTTGTTAAAGGTAAAAAGCATACCCCAAAGAAACAGCCTAAAACAAATAGGGAGGTTCTGGGCAGAGAACAGTTGACATCAGTGCAGCTTAAGTTTTCTTTTTTTCCTTGAAACAAAGGCAACCACTCCCTAGTTTGTTGAAGGAAAAGTGTTAATGTTGTATCAGCTTGAGTTTAGGTTTGCTAATTATTAAGGTATAGCCACATGGGTGAAAGATGTTGATTGAATTTTTTCACTTCATACTTATCAAAGATAATTATTTGATTTGGGTTTTCAAAAGGAAATTTCAACTTGACTTTCCATTTAGAATTTTTTTCTGGTTCTAACCCTGTAGGGGACATCAGTATTTTTTTTTCACTTTCAAAGCATGTCACTTAAGAGTAAGGCTAAGTCCTGGAACTGGATAGCTATCAGATCCCATTCATATTTCTATGCTGTGAAATAAGCAAAAAGATATAGCCAAGTACTTAATCTCAGTTTGGTCTTCTCATGGATAAACATTTTCCTCAGCCATTTTCATTTCATCTAACTCATGTATTTAAGATGGTTATTACTTCTAGGTTAATCCAGAAACTAAGGAATACCTCTTGAGGACCATTGCTGGAAATTGTTGAAATATAGTCTATCTTCAAATTTCAGGGGGTCAGTCAGGTTCATTGATAGAATATGTGTGAGATACCTACTTCTAAATAAATAGTTTTTGCGATAAAGTAGTATTCTTTCAAATATGAAAACATTTTGAGTTAGAGTTATTTACACTATAGTTGATTTTAGGTGTTATATTACTTACAAGATTTTTTTTTTTCTGGAAACCAAAGCACATAAGGTTTTAAAATATGTTTAATTTTTTATATAGCTCCACCAAGTATGTTGGTGAAGGATGAATATGTTCATGACTTTGAGGGACAGCCATCATTATCAACTGAAGGGCATTCAATTCAAACCATCCAGCATCCACCAAGTAATCGTGCCTCAACGGAGACATACAGCACCCCAGCTCTGTTAGCTCCGTCTGAGTCTAATGCTACCAGCACCACCAACTTTCCCAACATTCCTGTGGCTTCCACAAGTGAGTAGTACAATCAAATGTACTCAGCAAGTTGATCTTACCATATTTAATATTTATATGTCATAATTATATCTACTTGGAGGAAAACCCCAAGTAAGTAAAAATTAAAAGTACTGTTGTATCTTCTATAGGAAAGAAGTATTAAATCTTTTTTTTTAGTTGGTCCTGGGAAAAATGGTGTTTGTAATTTACTTAAATGTTTTTATGTTGATGTACAGTCACTTGGAATTTAAGTAATGACTTTGATTATAATACTGATTTAAATTAGTGGTCTAATTTGTACTTTCTCTACTGTTACATGCAGAAGTAAGAATTGTCTTGCACTTTCAGATGGATTTTAGAGAAGTGTTTAAGTAGTTAACAAGTAGTTTTGGACCAAGATGTTTATAAAAAATCTCTGTCGATCAAACTGTACACCTGGCTTTAATTAGGGTTTCTGTTGTGCTTTATCTGGCAGAAAATTACTTTGTAATAGTAATTTTCAGTCTCCCATTGTTCAAACTTAGAAAAAGGGATCTTGACCAAGTTGTTTATACTATATATCCTTCAAGATAGACATTAAGTATTGTAGTCAGTCTTGAAATAAAGCTAAATTCTGGGTGTCTATTTATTATTATTATTATTATTATTATTATTATTATTATGTTTAATCAAGAAATCTTTTTCAGAAGGATTCTTCCCATGATAGAGATGTTATTTTCTTTGCCACATTATAGACACAGAGGGTTGTTAGGTTTGTATTTTCTTGGGGCTTGATCAGGCAATAATGACTCTCTTCTGTTAATATTGTTATTTATTTTCACAGTTACCAAAGGTTGCCAAGTTTGCTGTTTGGCAAATGGAGTTGCTTTTTTTTTTTTTTTTTTTTTTTTTTTTTTTTTTTTTTTTTTTTTTTTTTTTTTTTTTTTTTTTTTTTTTTTTTTTTTAACTAATTACAAGCAGGGTCTTGGCATGTATATGGTGTTATTTATACCTGGTTGCTAAGGAGATTGTATCTAAGCCCACATCAGCAGTAGGTTGTTGCTAGATCTGGACTAGTACTTTATTAGCAGCTACCAAAGGGAGCATTATTCTGTTTACTTTAATATGTGATCAGATTCTGAAATAGAAATTTGATCTTTGGAATAAATAGAGGACTGATTTCTCTAAGTTTGTAAGTATATACCACATATCCCCCCTTTAATTCATTTTACATCTTCAAAGCAATATATTTTGGATTTGCTACGTGAGATGACAGTCTCACCGTAGACAACATATTCTAAGTGGAGTTTAGAAGTTAAGCAGATACTTTAGAACCTGGATCATCTTAATTACTTAGTGCTTCTGTTATCTGTCTACTCTTTATTAACCCATTTGGGAATATTGTTGAGAGAGTGGTCCGTGATGGAGAGTAAGAGAAAGCACATTATAGCCACCCAAGCATAGATTAGTGAGGGTGCAGCCACTTACTTCTGTTGAGATATCATCTGGAGATTGAATTTGCATGCCTTTGTTGATGCTTGGTAAAGTGGCTTTGTTTTAAGTGTTCTATCCCCTGGAGTCAAGTCCTGTTGAAAACCGGAAAAAGTGATACTTATGAAATTCTGATAATTTTTCTTGGTATTTTTTTGATATATTTCTCTAATTGAATAGATGATTATTTTTAGAGTTTGTCACAAAATGTTCTTCTAGGTCTCAAAATGTGTATTGATAGAATTTTAAAAAAGGAAAAAAATTAGACTAAAACAGGAATGGAAGACTATTTCAAATGAGATGGTTGGTATAGTCTACTATTGAATTTCATCTTATATACTTGGAATTATGTAATGGAAATATTCAGTACAGATAACAGTGGGCTACTTTATAGTCGGTGTTCATTTATCACTTGAATATTTTCAGGTTTTCTCTCTAAATATCTGTAAATTAAAATCTCATCTTGCCTGTGTGGTGACACTTTTTGTAAGTTAGCTAACAGTCTGTGGCATGCATAGTTGTTAAAAGCAAAAGTAAAAATATAACTAACATTTAAAGATAACTTGGAAAAAATTTGGGGGATGAGGGTGAGTAGGGAGAGGGGTTGCTAAAAACATCTTTAAAAGTAAATAATTTGGGGATTATTGCAATAATCTCTTTAACTTTTAATTTTATCAACCTCACCTTAAGGAAATGTGATTCGCAGAGATGAGAAAAGTGTTCTTTTCCTTGATACTTTGAGTGATGGTGTCATTTCCTTTCTTCTGTCTATATTCCCATTTAGATGAGAAAAGATTGAATGAGGGCGCCTGGGTGGCTCAGTGGGTTAAAGCCTCTGCCTTCGCTCAGGTCATGATCTCAGGGTCCTGGGGATCTCAGGGTCCTGGGATCTGGGCGCATCGGGCTCTCTGCTCGGCAGGGAGCCTGTTTCTTCCTCTCTCTCTGCCTGTCTCTCTGCCTACTTGTGATCTCTCTCTCTGTCAAATAAATAAGTAAAATCTTTAAAAAAAAAAAAGATTGAATGATTCCAGTAATAGATAATAATTATGAAATTTCGTTGCTTTCCAAATGTGATAAACAATTGACTTAATTAATCCTTGCTTGAAGAAATCAAACTTTTCCACTTGAAAAAAAAAAAAACCTTAAAAAAGAGGGTTGTTGGGGGCACCTGGCTGGTTTGTTCAGTGGAGCATGCAACTCTTGATCTCAGGGTTGTGGGTTTGAGCCCCACTTTGGGGGCAGAAATTACCTTAAAAAATAAAAAATAATAAAATAAAATCTTAGAAAATCACACAGTGGTCTTGAGTAGGATAGAAACCAGGCAAATCTTACTCCTCTTGGTATATTACATATAGAAAGGGTAACTAATTTCCTGTCAATCCAGGAAGATGGTAGTGTTCTTGGGAAGGAGTGATTTTTGGTTTTTAAAAGTACATGAAAAAATTTCAAAGTAGACTTATAGTTGTTGTGGTTTTTGTTTTTTGTTTTTACTAGCAATGCTCTATTGATTAATAGTGGAGCTTGACCTTTTCTAAACTTCACTTTACCCATCACATTCCATTTAAAATATTTGCCTGTTCTGCTTTTCTTTTATGAAACTCTAGCATTTTGCCATTGCCAGTACCAGTGCTGATAATAATGAATTTCCAGTTTTCAACATTTTCTTGAGTCTAGACTTTCGGAGTCCTAATCAGAAAGGTCCAGAGCTACATGTCATGGCCAGGGATAAGCTGATGTACTTCTGAAGTTATTATGATAGGTTAGACATATAGTGGGATTTTGCTGACATTTGGAGAATATTTATGAAGGAAAAGTCCTCTAAAATTAGCTAGTCATTACTTAAGGTAGAACAGTCTTGGACATTTTCAAGTTAAGGTTTGCCTTCATAGATGACTTTTAGGGTTTGTTATTTGATAGACCATGGACGGATTCCATTTTTGCCCATCTTTATAGTTGTGATTATCAGATATAATTGGTCCTTCATTTACTGTATAAAAACATAGGATTGCATCGATCAATATACCGTATTAATGTCTTCTTGTTCCTCTAGGTCAGCCTGCCAGTATACTGGCGGGAAGCCATAGTGAAGGATTGTTGCAGATAGCTTCAGGGCCTCAGCCAGGACAGCAGCAGAATGGATTTACTGGTCAGCCAGCTACTTACCATCATAGTATGTACATGCTTTTTAAAATCTTTTAAGTAGTTGAGAAAAAATAGGCAGACTTTCTAAAAGCAAATTAATCCATGTGGGCCTTAATTTTTAGACAGCACTACCACCTGGACTGGAAGTAGGAGCGCACCATACACACCTAATTTGCCTCACCACCAAAACGGCCATCTTCAGCACCACCCGCCTATGCCGCCCCATCCCGGACATTACTGTAAGCTCTTGTTTTTGTTGTAAGGGCCTTTTCTTTTTGAGAACTTGTTTTCTTTCTTTCTTTCTTTTTTTTTTTTTTTTAATATTTTTGCATCTTTTATTCATCTTACAGTTTAGTTTATTAAATGATTACTGCTTTTCATCATTTTTTGATAAACAGTTTTATTTACTTTTTATAGTTTTGTTACACCTTTGTTTTAGAGGAGTGATGTTTTCTAAATACATTTTTTCTCTGTTGCTGATGTTTCATTAACACCACATTGATTTCCATTCATTTGTTTGTTTGCTGTGTATATGTTCTTAGATCTCATGTATATCTGTACATCCACCCTAAGTGGCTTGAAACTTCTTGAGTGTCAAAATCTCAAGGTTTCCCTCATCATACTCTTCAGCATATGGTAGACACTTAGATGTTGAATCTACCATTACTCTGTGCAGTCTTGATTGGGAGGGAGACTCTACTGATAATTGTAACTTGTAGTTTCAGGCAGAAGAGGAATATTGTTCATCTGGCTTCGTGAAGTCAAGAGCATAAGTTTTTCTTATGTGTTAAATTCCTTTTCCTCCATTGTAAGAGTAATAGTACCAAAGAAAACTTCAAAGATACAGAAAAGTGTAAATAAGAAAATAAAAATTACACAGAATGCTCCTACCTAGATAGCTACTTCTAATATTTTGTCGTATTTTTTTCTTCCAGTCATATAAATGGGTGTCTATACACTGGGGAGGGAAAGGATCGTACTGTGTATATATTGTTGTATCCTTGTTTTCAGTTATGTTACTAATTTTCCATGTCTTAGAGAATATATTTTTTTATGGTTGCCTGGCCCAGCATAGTGGTTAAGGTGCTGAGCTTGGACCCTTAACTGGCTGTGTGACCATTGGCAGGTTATATAACCATCACTAACTAAGTCTTAAGGGTAACAATAGTAACCATCTCAAGGGATGTTGTAAGAAGAAAATATAATAATTCTTGTGAAGTGTTTAGCAGGGTGTTTTAGCACTTAATCTCTCAGTTATCTTAGCTACTTTCCTTTATGTAAATATCCTCAATTTAATAAACCTTAAACACTTGTTTTTAGAATGAACCTACAATTGAATTATTATTTTATATTGCGTTGGAAATTAGAGCCTATCATGTTACATGATAATTCATTTATAAGTTACATTAAATTTTCCATGTATAGTTATTGTAAATTGCTAATAGCACTTGGCACATAGCATTAAATGTTAGCTCTTAATATCCACAAAAGTTAACTTGAGTATTTGCTTATTATAAAGTAATATAAACAAAGCTTTTAAAAGTTTAGATATTGCATAAGCATAATCTAAACAACTCCTAAGGTACAGTAGTTACATTTAAGTCAAGTTTATTAAAAGTTTTAGCATTGGAAAACTTTTAATAAATAAAAATGGGATTTTTGTCTTTTCTTTAGGGCCAGTTCACAATGAGCTTGCATTCCAGCCTCCCATTTCCAATCATCCTGGTAAGTGCATTTCAACATTGATTCCCTATAATTTAGATTTTTGTTATAGTAATTAAAACACACGCACGTTTTAGTATAATTACAGAGTAACCTAACTTTTTAGATAAGTATAATACTCCTTATATTGCATTAGCTAACCAACAGTTTATGAGTAGCTGATACAGTCACATATTTGGTTCTTTTTTACTGTCTGAAAGAAAAGATTTTTTTCAGCTAAAATATGAAGTAACAAAATGCTGGTTTTAGCATTGAATGCATAAATATGCAGCAGAAGAAAACTAGGTTTCAAAATAGAACAGCTGTAAAACTGTAGCTTAAAAAGCCAGGGAAGAATCTGAAGTAGATGCTGAAAATAAAAATAATTCACTCTGCTTTAGAAGATAGATTCAGGAATTTTTGGTTAATTGGAATTTTTAGAAACCTTTTGATTAAATAATCTTTTTTTTTTTTTTTTAAAGATTTTATTTATTTGAGAGAGAGAGAGAGAATGAGAAGGGAGAAGGTCAGAGGGAGAAGCAGACTCCCTGCAGAGCCGGGAGCCTGATGTGGGACTTGATCCCTGGACTCCAGGATCACGACCTGAGCCAAAAGCAGTGGCTTAACCAACTGAGCCACCCAGGCGCCCTGATTAAATAATCTTCAAAGGAGTAAATAACTAAATAGATTACCTCAATTCAGAGTTTGAATGTATCTTTTTAAACTATAGAAGTAATAAAACAGAAAATTTAAAAATACTAAGGGCTTCCTAGTATAAACATAGGATTTTGATTTGTTTTCTTCTATTCCTTTATAAACCTTTTTTCTTAAAAAAAAAAGTTGCAAATATTTAATTTCCACTCATCACTTAATTTTTCCCCCTAATTAAAAATAATTTATTATGAAGAATTTCAAACGTAGATATCAGACACCTTCTCCCAATACACTTGTCCCTCAGTTTTAGCTATTATCAGCTATGGGCCAGTCTCATTCATACCCTAACCTATTATTTTGAAGGAAATCCTATAAAACTGTTTTGTGTATAAATATATGAGCATATGTTTCCAATAAAAAATTTTAAAAGCATAACTTCAGTAAGCATAATGATCAGTTTAAAGGATAACTTGTAATTCTTCAAATAGATCTACATAATTTTCTTTTTTTTTATGATCTACATAATTTTCTTAAACATTGTTCTATTTGTTATTTTCTATATTCTTATTTTTCTTCCAGATGTTAAAAAAACCCCAAACCATTGTGAGGGTAAGATTTTCAAGCTTGTGACTCTTCTCATATTTCAGTTTAAGAGATTCTGAATCTAAAGACCAAATTGCTTTATAGTGATTGCATCGGAGTATGAGAACCAGTTTGACCATGCTTACCAGCATAGGTGTGATAGTTTGATAGACATTTTGTTGATTTAGGTGGCAAATAATATTTGTTAGAGGAAAAATGCTACAGGTGGGGCAGAAATACTTTCTAACTATACATAATTAGTAGTTAAATAATCCTCTTTAAGAGATATTCTGTGTTATTTGCATATTTATTGTGGCTTTAAAAATTTGGGGGAGTTAAGGAGGCTTGCCTTTTTATAAACATTCTTACTGAGAAATAATATACAGAAAAGTATATAAAACAACTATACATACAGTCTCATGAATAACATTGAAGCCAACACTTATATAACCACCACCCAGATTGAGAACTAAAATTGCCATAACCCTAGAAAACTTCCTATCCTGTGCATTTTGTTTCAGTTAAAATCTTTACTTCTCCCTACCAGAGATAACCACTGTTCTGCTTTTTATGGATGCTATTTTTTTTTTTTTTGCTCTTTCAAAGTGGTGAATGCATCACTAGACAGTGTAGTTTAGTAAATTGGTTTTACTTGTTTTTGAAATCATATACATAAAATTATTGTATCAGAATTTTAATTTTTTGTGAATAGACATATTGTGATAAGAGGGAAAATCTAGAGTCTTAAGAATGAGAATTTTTTCTGGCTTCAAGACCGCATCATTTGGGAGTCTCTAATGGTTCTTGGCACTTTGGAGGACCTCAGTGTCCTTTGAGATTAGTGGAAGGTGGTCTGCAGGAGGAGGATAACCAGAGCTCAAAAGAAAGACCTACCCTGAATGAGATGGTGAGGTGAGGTTGGAAATGGTGGCATTTAGCTGGTTTTTTTGGATTCAATTTGGATTCAGCAATTGCTTTTGGCTTCTTGATAGATTTTTGATTATTTTCATGGCAGAACTGATGTTGAGGTCTGACAGCTCCTGGTGATTGGGGAAGAGCATTAACTAGTTATGAGGATACATATTTGGAACCTCCCACATTGGCATTAAAACTTGTGTCTATGAGTAGAATAGGAAGTAAGTGACTTAATGATGAGAATGATCCTGAAAGGTCCCTGAGTGGTTTTAGGGGGGGATTAGCTCTGTGCACACACCTTTAGTGGAATCAACTGATTGGAACCCAGTTAGCTGTGAACTCGTTGGCTGTGAATACTTAGAGGCCCCAGAGGAGTTTTACCACACAGCTGTTTTCTTAATTTCTTCTCTTGTACTGTTAAGAGAATATTTTAACTGGTCTCCCTATTGGGAGAGCGTCTAGTCATAGTTTAATCTCTGTTCTTACTCAGTACTTTTCAAATTTGAATCTGATTACTTCTCTGCTAAAGAACTTGCATCATTTTCCCTACTTATTGCTTGGCCAAAAGGTCTAAATTCCTAAACTGGGCAGGCTCTGATCCTGGTTCCTGTGTACGTTCCTAGCCTTGTCTCTTCATGCTTTAACTATCCTGAGCCACTTGAGCTTGCTCAGCTGTATCATTCGTCTCTGCAAAAAATCTCTGATAGGTCTTGTACTCTGTATTAGTCACTTGTTGTTTCTGAAATAGAGTACTCCCCAAACTTAGCTGATTAAACCAGTAATAACAATTCTTTATCTTACTTAGTTCCTGTGGGTCAGGAATCTGGGAATGGCTTGGTTGGTTTGCTCTGGATTTAGAGTCCCATGAGGTTGTAGTCAAGATGGTGGCTTGGGCTCTTGTCATCTGATGGATTTTCTGGGGCTGGAGGATTCACTTTCAGGGTGGTTTACCCATGTAGCTGATAATTCAGTGTTATAAATGTAGCAGGAAGCTACATTTCTCTCTGTATGGATCTCTCTGTAGTTTCTCTAGTGTCTTCACATGATAGCTAACTTCTCCCAGAGTAAGTGATCAAGAGAAGGCAAGACAGAGCCTTGGGGTCTTTTAAGACTTAGCCTCAAAAGTCACATCATAGTTTCTGTAAGATCTTATTTTGTGGGCAGGGGACGACACAAGGTTGTGAATATCAGGAAATGAGAATCATTAGGGGCCATCTTGATGCCCACTCATGTACTCCTGAGGTCCTAAATGTGGCAGACTCTATTTAAGATCTAGCTGGCATATACCACTGTTGGGAAACCTTTCCTAATTCCTGTGTCCCCTGCTATGTAGTACTTTTAATTTTTTTTTTAAGATTTTATTTATTTATTTGACAGAAAATGTGAGAGAACACAAGCATGGGGAGCAGCAGAAGGAGAGGGAGAAGCACGCTCCCTGCTGAACAGGGAGCCCAATGTGGGGCGTATCCCAGGACCCTGGGATCATGACCTGAGCTGAACCAACTGAACCATCCAGCCACTCCTCTAGCATTTTTAATTCAATTCCATTAAATTATAGTTGTTAGTTTACAATTCTGTAATCCTGTTTCATAAACAAATAGAAAACAAAGTCAATATTTGTTTTAGGTCTCTGGTTAGTACTGCCCCTTAAGGTCTGATTAAGAAATGCTAAAATGTTCTACCACAGACTTAAGGCCATTTAGGTTGGGAAATAAGCCTATACCTCTGAGCATGTAATGTAGAAATAATGAAATATCATCAATATATAGTGAATCTATTTTAGAAATGATTTTTGAAGACAGTTACATAGATATTTTCAGAAATAGAGGTAATATAAATTGTAGAAAATGAAAATAATGATTGGTCATTACCTTGGTGTTGAGGATTATACTTTGATAACTAAGTTGAAAAAAATTTTTGGAAAAGGTTAGTCATTTTATTTCTTTTTTTGGATTAACTCTGTTTTTGCTTTTCCTTAAAGCTGAAATGTATTCATTGAATTAAATATTGATTACAAATTAAAGTGAAGAGTTTCCTCAGTGTCTTTGAGGTTGTTTTGGTCATTCACAAATGGGTTCAAAATCCACAGATTTCTAAATTTAGGTTATATTCTAGTACTTAGGAACTATCTTCTATTCAATAGACTGCCTTCCTTTATGTGTTGATTAAAGATTTTCAGTGCATCTTACTCAAGTCTAAATAATAAAAGAAATAATTCATAATGAGTTTCTTGGGCACTTTTAAATCATTTTTAACTTCTTGAATGAGTATTTCAGAAATTGAAGACAGTGCCTTAGAGACTGTATTTTTCAGTGTAATTGTGCTTTATAAAATACATTTCCCCATTATAAAAAAATATTTAGCTAAGTTCTTATATTGTAAAAAAAAAAAAAATTCATGTCGTTAACTCAGTCTTTTAAAAACCGTTTCTCTGGCCCATGATAAGCAGTCTATAGGCTTCATGAGATCAGCACAACTTCCCTAGTTCAGCAACAAGAAGCTAAAAATATCAACATCAGGAAGCACGTAATAGTCCCATTCCCTTTCATATGAATTCAGACATTAAGAAAGCCCTCTCTGAACTGAGTAATTTCGTCCTGCTATTAATACTGGTTTTGAGAAGCTGCAGTCTTGTTACTTAATATGGCATCATTTGGTCCTTGGAGCAAAAGAGCAAAGAGAAATCTAGAAAGTCTTTTTTTTTTTTTTTTTTTTTCTTAGAAAGTCTTAATGAGTGTTTCCTATTACCTTTTTTTTTTTTAAGTTTCTTCCTGGGTGTTTAGCAAATTGAGAGTGGAGTAGAGGTTTTTCATATGGTATACTGTATCCCAGCACTGTCAGGTTTTCTGGAACTCACTTAGAGTACTTCTAGTTCTCTGTCTTCACAGACAGTAACCCCCTTCCTCTTGCTTCCTTAGGCCTTAATAATATCTTAACAGGTGGTTGTTTTTTCATCCCTCGTCTGTGGTGCGCAATTCCAATGCCACTTTCTGTTAACTTCAAGTTTCTTAAAACTCTTCTCAGTACTAGCAGGTCAACTCATTCAGAGATGCAGCTTTATATAACCATCTTTGTATTGTGACTGAGATAGGCAAACACACCGAAACCCCTTGGTGCCTGGAAGATAATAACATAAGGTTTAAGTGGAATTGCAGATATTATAATTCATGATGATTAAAAGTATATTTTTTCTTACTTAAACATAGAGATAATACAACTCTTTTTCTCTCCTGAATTGACTGTCATGGAAAAAGATTCTTCACCATGGCACTTGTGGATAGTGTTCTTTAGTATGAACTGGGAAGTGCATGTACCTTGGACCTTATTTTTTACCCAGCATTATAAACATTCATGACTTCAGGGCATTGTTTATAGCAGAATTTACTGTTAAGATTGTCTAAAGACCCCTTTAAATGCTGTTAGTGTTTTTTGCTTCTAGAACATTGGGTAATTGTTAACCTTGTCTTAGACAACCTCTTTAGTTTTGGCTTCAACTAATATAATATATCTGCCAGTTATGTTTGCTGAAGCTTCTTGTTCATAGCGTAATGGATGTCTTTTAATATAAAATAACTTGATAAAAATTTCAGAACTGTTTTTTTAAGAAGGGACTTCAGTATATCACTACTTTTTCATGTTTTAATGGTAACCAAAAATATTTAAAGAAATGTTATGTATTTGTGATTAGTTGATTTGATCTGTGTGGCAAAACATTTGAATTGCTGTTTTTGAATCACCATCTTCATGTGGTTTGTTTTATTAATTCATTGAAAAACTCTTTCTTTTTTTTTTTTAAAAGGTTTTATTTATTTATTTGACAGAGAGAAACACAGCTAGACAGGAAATACAAGCAGGGTGAGTGAGAGAGAGAGAAACAGGCTTCCCACCAAGCAGGGAGCCCGACACGGGGCTTGATCCCAAGACTCTGGGATCATGACCTGAGCTGAAGGCAGACACCTAATGACTGAGACACCCAGGCACCCCAACACTTTTCTTTCTTGACAATATTTTGACAAGCAACTAAATACATAGATTTCCAAAGTTGTTTGTTTTTTTAAGATTTTATTTATTAGAGAGAGAGAGAGAGATTGAGAACACAGTCGGAGGAGGGGCAGAAGGAGAGGGACAACAGGCTCCCTGCCAGGACCCTAAGATCATGACCAGAGAGTCAGACACTTAATTGAACCATGCAGGCGTCCCAGATTTTACAAGATTTTTTCTTAAGTTTTTATTTATTTATTTGTCAGCACAAACGGGGGGAGTGGTAGGCAGAGGGAGAAGCAGGCTCCCTGCTGAGCAAAGAGCCTACTATGGGACTTGAACCCAGGACCCTGGGATCATGACCTGAGCCAAAGGCAGAGCTTAACCGACTGAGCCACCCAGGCCCCCCTACAAGATTCTAAGAATATATTTTAAGTATCAGTCATACTTCATTTTAAGATATTTTGAGTTTGAAAAGATCTACTTTTTTGTCATTTTAAGTATCTACGGGTTGTTGGAAGTTTTATTGCTACAAATTCTAGTTTAGTCAGAGTTCATAAAGGGCACACTGAGAGGCAGATAAAGAATTGGTTTATCAGCAGAGAACTTTATTCTCTAATAAGTGGCACTGGCCTTTCCCCCCCTTAAATATGTCAAATCCATTTTTACTCCAGGGCCTTTGCACTTTCTTTTTGAAGTGTTCTGTTCACAGTCTACATAAATACATGGTCTTTCAATTTTCACATATTCAGATAAGGTGGACCCTTGCCATCTAGTCTGAAGGATTCTTTCCAATCATTTTCTATCCCACACCCCATTTTATTTTCTTCACAGTGTTTATCATTACCGGAGTCATCTTATTTATTTCCTTATTTGTTTGCCTCTGAATCCCCATGAGAATAGGGACAATAGCTATCTTTTTTTTTTCTTTTAAGATTTTATTTATTTGACAGAGAGAAACACAGCCAGAGAGGGAACACAAGCAGGGCGAGTGAGAGAGGGAGAAGCAGGCTTCCCGCTGAGCAGGGAGCCCAATATGGGGCTCAATCCCCGGTCTCTGGGATCATGACCTGAGCCAAAGGCAGCCACCCAGGCGCCCCAGTAGCTGTCTTATTTACTGCTGTGTATGTCATGCCTAGATTAATTCCTAGATTCTCTCTCTATATATCTGTTAAATTAGTTAAAAAAGGAAAACCAAATAATTTCCATGTATGTTATCTCTATGTAATAATAGTTGTATTCAAACAAAAATTAGAAATACTTGATCAGCAAACCATACCACATAGTAGTGCCTCTCCCCCCGTCATTGAAAGTTATTTTAAGTGATTTATTGTTGTTCAGATGAATACACTAAATATTATCTGCAAAGTTAAGATTGTAGTAGTTAACATGAATTGACTTCACTCAAAATACAGATGGGACAAATGACCTTTCACCCAGGAGACAGTTGAGAATTCATGTTCACAGCAACTGTATAGTGGAGTGTAATTAACCTTGACTCTAGTCTGGGATGACTGACTTGCTTATGCCCTTTCTCTCAATTAGGGAATCTATAAAAGTATGTCATAAATTGATGTTACTCCGGAACACTTACCTGGAATATGTCTTAGAGTCGGTGCATTTACAAAAAAATAAAAGCTCAGACTACATAGAAAATATGTAGAGTCAAATGAAACATTGTGATAAAATAATTTATTTTAGAATCTGCTTACTTCTGTTCTTTAAATTCCTAGTTGGCTGAGTCCTTTGAGGTAAGAACCAATTTCCAGATTTAAAAAATGACGACTTTCCAGAATGCTTAGGTGCTGAAAAATGGCAGACATGGAAGTGCCTACTTTTTAATGGATTGTCATTTTCATAAAACTCTTTTGGATGCTTGTCAGATGCCTCTCCCCTTCCTTCACCCTTTATTTTAGGAAAAGCTTTGTCTTAGGGAATGAACGCGATTACTGTTTATCTTTCTTACATGGGTAGATGTTCTCTCCTGTTTACCTCCTGTAGCTCCTGAGTATTGGTGTTCAATCGCTTACTTTGAAATGGATGTTCAAGTAGGAGAGACTTTTAAGGTTCCTTCAAGCTGCCCTATTGTTACTGTTGATGGATATGTGGACCCTTCTGGAGGAGATCGCTTTTGCTTGGGTCAACTCTCCAATGTTCACAGGACAGAAGCCATTGAGAGAGCAAGGTATTGTTGATTGTTAGTTATTTTAAAACTTGAACATAGCACCTTGTCATTTATTCAGAGTTAAAAATGTAGATTTATATATATACTTATATATATATAAATGTAGATTTATAAGATTTTGAATATAGATAAAGGTCATCTTGAAAATTCAGAATTTTATAAGGATTGCATTGTAATACAGATGTTTGTTATTTAAAATATTATAAAAAATGGTCTTTTTTTTAAAGTTAGTGACATATCTATGTTTTGAATAGTAAACTAGACCTTTTGGTATCAAATAATTTTATTTTCTCTTATGTATTATTTCTGCATATCTGTTGAGAGGAAATAATGTAAAATGAGGACATGTTTCTGCAAGTATTATCTATAATGTTGGAAAACTGATAATAGGGAAATGGTTAAGTAAATTTTGATGAGTTTTCATTTTTTATGTATTAAAATGTTATTTAAAAGTTTATATAGCGAATGTAAAGGCTTAAGATGAAATATTATAGGAAAATATGCATAGTTTAGGTACTATATGATTTCAGATCTTTAAGGAATGTTTGTGTGCTTAAGTACATAATGATAGCTCTACCACTAGCTCTGTGACTCTGGCAAATTACTTACTCTCTAAGCCAGTACTGTCTGATAGAATTTTCTGTGATGGAGAAAATAGTTTATATCTGTGCTATTCACTGCAGTAGCCACTACCTATATTAAAATATGGCTGTTGAGCACTTATGTGACTCATGTGATTAACTGAATTCTGTAATTTAAATGGACACATGTAGCTAGTAGCTATTGATTTGGGCCGCGTAGCTGTAACCTTTTATATGCCTTAGTTTCGTCATTTATAAAGTGGGCATAATGGTATTTACCTTAATAAATTGCAAAGGTTAAGTGAGAATTTATATTAAATATTCCACACATAGTAAGCATTATATATGTGCTCATCCTTATTATATATGAATGAGATATTAAAAAAGGAAATATACGGAAATATGCAGAAATGTTAACAATGGGTATCTTTCGGTAATGGTGTTATATAACATTTTTTATTTTAAAAAATTTTAAATATTTTATGCTGTATAATCTGAACTAAAACATATCTTTAAATACTTATCAAAAGAAAATGTAATTCCCTTTTTCTTCCTAAGGTTACACATAGGCAAAGGTGTGCAGTTGGAATGTAAAGGTGAAGGGGATGTTTGGGTCAGGTGCCTTAGCGACCACGCAGTCTTTGTGCAGAGTTACTACTTAGACAGAGAAGCTGGGCGTGCACCTGGAGATGCTGTTCATAAGATCTACCCAAGTGCATACATAAAGGTTAGTTGCAGTTTTACTCAAACATTTTAGACTTAGAAAGCTCTATTGTTTAAAGAATTGAGATGGAGATGGGAGAAGAAAAATGTCTTTTTAATGTGTTAGATAATCTGAAATTGTCTTTGTATATAAAACACATTTCCTGGGGCATTTATTGACCTGATTGACTATATCTAGTTTTATGGTTGCATTCATGCCCTATTGTTTTATTAATAAATTTGTTAAAACGTTTTTTTTTTAATTTGTTAAATGTTTTAGAGTAATACACAGGCTCTTGAAAATATTGAGTGAAATCTTCAAATTTGTATTCCTTTGATACATGATAGGTAAAAATCAGACTCGAGAAATTTATCTTAGCCAGTCATCAGGATTGTAATGGAGGAGAATTCTAAAATTAATAACTTGAGATTAAGAACCTGAGAAATGAAAAATTCTTCAATACCAGGTTTTTAAATGTTATTTTGTACATTTTATTTATTTATTATTAAAAAATAATAAAAAATTTTATTTATTATCATTTTGTATGTTAAGCCTGAGGTGTTTATCATTTATTCAGCCCATTTCCATTTTAGTTTATAAGATACACTGCTTTTGAAAGATAGTTGGAATTAGAAAACCTAAATATATTTTTAATTTCAGATTTTTTAGTCATCCTAAACATCTTCATTGTTGGCCATTATAAATTAGTGGAATTAACTGTAACTCATTACTTATTCCCAGGAAATTGCTTAGTATACAAATAATACAGTCAAATAGCATATACAGAAATGAAATTGCTGCATAGCCTCACAACAACAAACTCTGTCTCATTTTCCGTTACTGCCATTCAGTTAAAGGATATAAGGATCTTTTTTTTTTAAATGAAACTTTGAAATGTATCAAGTATAGAGGAAATAAACCCTATGTACTCACCATCCAGCCTCAGCAGTCATCAGTATTTTATCAGTCTATTGTGTTTATCACTATACTTTTTTGTCTAGTAATTAAAGCCAATTCCAAATATTATATTAGTTTATTCATGAAATATTCTCATGTGAATCACTAATTGGTAATTATTTCTATAAGACATAATCACAATGCTATCACAATCACACCTAACAGAATTAACAGTAATTCCCTATTGAAAGTCTTGACAATAGAAAATCTTCATAATGTTCTATTAGAACAGTGGAATAGAATAGAACAATAAAATATTAAAATACATTTATTGATAAGATAATTATAATGTGGAAATGATTATTAAACAATATAAGAATGTGATCTTATTTTTATGAAAAATAGTATAAATATAAAGATACTGGTATTCATTTATATATATACCTACAAGTCTAGAATCGTGTATACCGTGTCTTACCAGGAATTGTCTCTGGGAGGCGGAATTACCTTCATTTGCATTTTCCAGTTTTTCCGCAAGGAATTTTAGTTATTTATGCGTTATTGTTATTTTTAAGTGGTGTTGGATTTCCTTGTATGCTTTCAGTCTATTTTATGTTGGTTGGCAAATTTGTCTTGAGAGAATTAATTCATTTTATTTTTTATTTTTTTCCTCCCTGTTATTGCTTCTCCCTATAGGGCAGTTTTGCTTTAGTCTGGCACCCTGGGATCCACATCTCAGAACCAATTCTTATGTTTAGGAGGTAGAGGAATTTTGTCCCATGAGGAAATTGAGTTCCAATGCCCAGGTATGCTCAGGGCCTAATTCCTATTAGTAGGTTTCTGATGCTTATCTCTGCCATGGGCAAGAATTTTATTCCTAGGTGCATTTCCAAATTAATCTGTCAAAGTGTTTTACAGGCACTTAATTCATGGGCAGGTACCTAAGTGTAGCCCTCAGAGAGCCTGGCTATTGTCTCTTTCCATATTAGTAGAAGAAATTGAATTACTGACCTCTATAACTTTTTTTGGTCTTGGTACATCAAGTACCTCCTGTCTTTAGTTCCTGCTCTCCGCTGTAGATTTTGTTTATTCATCATCAGTAGGTAGACACATGGATTATTTCTACTTTTTGGCTATTATGAATAATGCTTCTCTCAACATTCATGTACAGGATTTTAGGTAGATGTTTGTTTTCCTTTTCTTGGATATATATATGTAGTGGATTTGCTGGATCATAAGGTTGATTCTGTGTTGAATATTTTGATGAACTGCTAGGCAGTTTTCCCAAGTGGCTATATGCCATCTTACATTTCAGTGCATATATGGGAGTTTCAGTTTCTCTGTACTCTCATTAACATTTGTTATTATCTGTCTTTTTTATTTTAGTCATCTTAGTGGATGTGTGAAGCACCATCTCGTTGTGGTTTTAATTTGCCATAATGGCTAATAATATTCAACATCTTTTCATGTGTTTATTGGCCATTTGTATATCTTTTCTGGAGAAATACTATTCAGATCTTTTGCTCAATTTTACATTGTGTGTTTTTATTATTGAGTTGTAAGAGTTCTTTATATATTTTGGGTATTAGTTGTGTATCAGATACATGATTTGTGCATATTTTCTTCTGTTCTTTGGTTTGTCCTTCATTTCACTTTCTTGATGATATGATTTTCAGCACAAAAATTTTTAATTTTGATGTAGTCCAACTTATCTATTCTTTGGTCACTTTTGCTTTTGGTTTCTTAAACCATTGCCTAATCCAGGTTCATGAAGATTTACTCTGATGTTTTCGTCTAAGCATTTTACAGTTTTAGCTCTTTAATTTAGGCCTATGCTCCATTTTGGGTTAATTTGTGTGTACGGTGTAAGGAAGGGATTCAGCTTTATTCATTTGAATGAGACTGTCCAGTTGTTCTGGTAACCATTTGTTGAAAACTGTTCTTTCTCTTGTGAATTATATTGATACCTTTGTTGAAAATCAGTTGACCTTGGTAAAGGTTACTTTTGCTTCTGTGCTATCAATTCTATTTCACTGGTCTGTTTTTAATGTATATATTCATATTAATATATAATAAAATACAAAAATAAATATATTTGTAAATAGTGTGTGTGTGTCTGTGTGTGTGAATGTGTGTATCTTATGACAGTACTACTCTGCCTAGATTATCGTAGTTTTGTGGTAAGGTTTGAAATTCTTTGTATTTCCATGTGAATTTTACTATTGACTTGAAGGATACATACTTGTAATAGTTTTTCTATCCTTTGTGCTCATAGCAGAGAAGCTGTTCACGCATACCTACTCATCCATCTTGACTTGGAAATCTCTGGATTGTGTAATTTGCAGTGAATGGATAAAGAACTACAGTGTTGATTATATACTATGTGTCAGGTGGTAGTTATGAATATATTTAATATAAGGTCATATTTAAAACATTTGAGCTTAAAAATATGAAATCTTGTATAATTAAAGTAATTTCTAGCGTTTTCAAATAAATGTAACATCTCTATTTTGGTATAGAGGCTCTTGAAAAGCCCCTGAGGTATGAGGCATAATATCACTTGATAAAACACTGTCATGGATAGATTTTTATAGCAATCTCAGGCTTTTGCCATGAACAATAAATAAGTGTCTTATGAGACATTTTAGTGGAGTAAAAAACAGCACCCCCTTTTTGTCATATTAACTGTTTAAGGTTCAAGAAGAATTATTTCTGCTTACCAGGTATATTGTTGTTCAGAAGAATCTTACTAGCCAGAAGGAAAGAGCTGCAAGTATATGCTAAGTCTTAACTTAACATTGGCATTTTATTCATTTGTGAATTTTTTAGGCAGTAGTAACTAAAGGATCTGTATAGTGCTGTTTAAATTGTTGTGTTCCCAACAGAGATCATAATACTGGGGTGAATTATATTCAGATAACACGAACTTGTGGAAGGATCACCCATATGTTGGGGGTACATCTCCCCCTAGCCCCCTAAACATGCACTCATAAATACATTTTTCTCATTTTAATTAAAATGAAGGAAACAAAGGTGTGGAGAACCATTCTTTTATGAACCAAGAAGCTGGAACTAAATTGCCGGGGGGGGGGGGCAATTAAGCCTATATTAAAATCCCGGCTTAAATTGATCTTCTAAGATGTTGATTTTTTTCTCTTTCATCTTTCATGACATCGCAGTTCTCTTACATTCATGAAAATCTGATGTAATGAAATGACATTTTACAAGCTTTACATGAAGCAAATGTTTAAATTCTAAGTGGCCTTGCTGTTTTGCTTTCAAAAGTAAGATATGTTTTGTTTTGTGGTACTTACTAATGGATAGTTTTGTTTTTTTTTTAACAACTTTATTGAGATATTGAGATACAACTTACATATCCACATAATTCACCCATTTAAATTGTACAATTCAGTGATTTTTTTTTTTTTTTTTTTTTTTTTTTAGGATTTTATTTATTTGACAGAGAGAAACACAGCCAGAGAGGGAACACAAGCAGGGGGAGTGAGAGAGGGAGAAGCAGGCTTCCCGCCAAGCAGGGAGCCTGATGTGGGGCTCGATCCCGGGTCTCTGGGATCATGACCTGAGCCGAAGGCAGTCACTTAACCAACTGAGCCACCCAGGCGCCCCAATTCAGTGATTTTTAAAAACATACTCAGTTACGTAACCATCATCACAATCAATTTTCAAACATTTTATCACTCTGGAAAGAAACCATGTACCCTTTAGCTATTATTCCTCAATCCTCCATTTCCCTCCGCACTAAACAACCACTCGTCTGCTTTTTCTCTCTACAGATTTGCCTATTCAGAACATTTTGTATAAATGAATTAATATAGTGTGGTCTTATGTTACTTCTTTCCTAGGCATAATGTTTTCAGGCTTCATCCACATAGCATGTATCTGTACTTCATTCTTTTTATGGCTGAATAATATTCCATATATTTTTGTTTGTTATCTATTCATCATTTGCTAAGAGTTTCTACTTTTTGGCTATATTATGAGTAATACTACTATGAACATTAATGTGTACAAAGTTTTTATGTGAATGTATGTCTTCATTTCTCTTGTATACGTACCTAGGAGTGGAATTGCTAGATTATAAGGTAACTCTGTAGTATTTTTAAAGAGTGCCAAACTGTTTTCCAAAGTGGCTTAACCATTTTACATTATGATCAGCAGTGTGGGAAGGTTTCAGTTTGTCTGCAGTCTCACCAACACTTGTTATTATCTGTCTCTTTGATATTAGCCATCCTCATGGGTATGAGTCATTGGGCTGGTTTTGATTTGTATTTCTCTGATGCTGAGTCAGGTTTGTTTTTGAATACATACATGTTATGGGATGCTTTTAAACCACAGATAGGCTAGGTTGAAGATTATTAAAATCCCGGCTTAAATTGATTCTCAATTACCATATATTGTGATTCTTACCTCCAGGTCCAGTAACTTTGCTAATTCTTAATGCAGTCTTATGTTTAAATGCCCAATATACCAACACAGTTATCTGTTTCTCTTTCCGGGTTACTAGTTTTTGCTAAGAGTTTTGAACTGAGGGTATTGTAATTAAGTCTTACATATGAAAATGCAAAAATTTTGACTCCTACTTCAAAGACAGTATCCTGAAGATGTTCACATTGAGCTTTCTAAGACCCTCACCTGTGTTAAGTAATAGATTTGTAATAAACTTACATGAGAGTAACCATAGGAAACATGCTTAAATAAATGAAAGTGATTGATTAAGTCAGGAATGGTGTTCAGAAATATCTTTTGGGAAGTGCCTGGGTGGCTTAGTCAGTTAAGTATCTGCCTTCAGCCCAAGTCATGTGCTCCACATCTGCCTTTGTGCTCAGAGAAGGATCTGCTTGTCACTCTCCCTCTGCCCCTCCCTCCTGCTCATGTTCTCTCTCTCTCTCAAATAAAATCTTAAACAACAAAAAAAAGTAAGAAAGAAAAATCTTTTGGATTTGAGCTCAAAAGGATATTTATACCTTTGGTTCCTTTGAATTGTCTTTACTAACAACTCAGATTCTGAAAGGAAGCTGATTGCATTTCAGTGATAACCTTCATTTTGCCATCCAGTATAACAGATAAACTCTATTATGGTTTAATGAATCAGATATATGTAGAGCTGAGAGGTGATCCAGGTTTCACTTAGTAGTATAGCCAATAATTATAAATTTTCTGGTTTGAGTGCTTTAATTACATAAATAATCCACCAAGGAAGGATTTGCTGAGGTGCTTAATGAATCATTTCTACATCTGCAGATAAAAGTCATAATATTTTAAAATTTCATTTTTGTGGTACCTATAATAATGTGTGGCTGGCATTAGCCTAGATATAGGCTAAGACATTCATAGTTGTGATTGTTTACAACATATTGTAAGGAATCTGTGTGTGAAGAGCTGTTATTCTTAGTGGGGAGTTGGGTGTGTTGAGAGCATATTTGAACCCTAGGAATTCATAAGTAAGTTATATTCCCTGTTCCCAGAAAGTAAGAACTGTATAGGTACCATACTTGGTTAGTGATGATTAAAACAATTTTTAAAAAGTAGTTGTAAAGACCTAAATGTAAAGCACAACTATATGACATTCTGGGAAGGCAAAACTATGGAAGATAGTAAGATCAGTGGTTTCCAGGGATAAGCAAGGAGGAAGGGTAAATAGGCAGAACACAGAGGATTTTTAGGACACTGACACTACTCTTTATGGCACTACAGTGTTGGATATATATATATATATTATATATAATATATATATATATATATATATATATACACTATATATAAAATCAAGAGTAGAACCTATTGTAAACTATGACCACAGGTAATAATGTGTCTGTGTGGGTCCGTTGGTTAGAACAAATGAGCAAATGTATCACCATGCCAGGGGATGTTGTTCTTGAGTGGGGACAGGACTCTCTTTACTTTCTGCTCAGTTTTAGCATGAACCTAAAACTGCTCTAAAATATGAAGTTTATTAATTTCCTTATTTTTTAAAAAAAGTGGTTTTAGAACTGTTTGGCTTTTCAAATACTTGAGTTCCTGCTTTGTGCTATTTGAATGTAATGCCTTCTGAGAGGTCATAGCCCAATGGAAAAGTTCAGAGTCTAATGGACTCTTGGGAAATCTTGAAAAAATTGTGGTTCCTGTTCTGGGCATTGTGAGATTTCTGATTTTACACCTGACTCTCATGCTTTCTATCCTGCAGTCTTTTCTTTCTGAACTGTAGTTTGGCTGGGTAGTACCTATATATTTGACAAATTCATACCTCTTCAGAGAATGAGGTAGTCTAAGTTTTGTCCTTCATTGATGCTAGAAGATTGATGTTGAATAGAAAAATAAGTAAATAGGAATATGAGTTGCAATTTAGAGGATAGTTCTGTGTTCTTACTTCTTAATACCAAATACCATGATTAAAGACAATCATGAAAATTAGTGGTTTGGGTTCCAAATCTGTTGTTTAGCTGATAAAGTAGCATGTTACACATTCTTTGATTTTCTTCTTCTTTTTTTTTTTTTGGTCAAGGATAATTACGTTTCCTCATACTGGGTTTTATGCATACTAAGAGGATTTTTTAAAAAATGTAATGTATTCTCTAAATAAGGAATATAGTCACATGGTTCAGAAATTAACATAATTTGGAAAGTTTGCATTGAGCAGCCTGTTTCCATTCTGTCCTTGTTTGCTTTCCTGTGGTTTCTGTAGATAATCACTGTGCTCGTTACTCTTTCAGTGCTTTTTTTACAGAAAAGATTTATTTATTTTTTTAGAGATAGAGCATGAGTGGGAAAGGCAGGGGGAGAGGGAGAGAGAGAATCTCAAGCAGACTCCCCGCTAAGCTCAGAGCCTGACACAGGGCTCCATCCTAAGACCCCAGGATGGCAACCTGAGCCGAAAGCAAGAGTTGGACACTTAACTGTGCCACCCAGAAACCCCTATGGCATATATATGCAAATACATTATTTTAGGAAGTTGTTTTTTCCTAGAAAAAAGATGATACGGTTTATCATTCAGTACGGTTTATCATTCAGTACCCTTACTTAAAGAGGATGTCAATACTTTCATGAAGATAAGGATAAAAGTTGCAGTCCCTTCCTCAGTATACCAGCCGTTGGTGTGCCTGGTAAATAACCCTGAAATTACTTAATAACTCCTTAACTTGTCCTGAAAGGTAAAATGGTTCAGGGGAGGCCAAAACCAAAATATTATGTAACATTTATTGACAGCTTACTGTATATATGCTAAGTTTAATACAACTCTATGAAAAAGCATGTACACTTAGCACTCCCATTTTATAGATAAGAAATTTGAGGCTTCAGAGATTAAGAAACTTATACAGTATAATTAGCAGATATTAGTGATATGATTCAAAGCTAAACTTTTTAAAAAAAGATTATGAACATTTTTAACATATGGAAAAGTGGAGAAACTAGTTTAGTGATAACCTGTACACCCATCACTGAGATTCAGTAGTCGTTAAAATTTTACATTTGTGGGGCACCTGGGTGGCTCAGTTGGTTGAGCGACTGCCTTCGGCTCAGGTCATGATCCCGGACTTCCGGGATCCATCCCCACGTCGGGCCCCCTGCTCGGCTGGAGGCCTGCTTCTCCCTCTCTCACTCCCCCTGCTTGTGTTCCCTCTCTGGCTGTGTTTCTCTCTGACAAATAAATAAATAAAATCTTTTTAAAAAAAGTTTTACATTTGATCTATCCTTTTTTTAAGTATTAAAATTTTTTTTTTTATTTATGAGAGAGAAGAGAGAGTGAGGTGGGGGTGCAGGGAGGAGCAGAGGAAGAGGGACAGGCAGACTCCACGCAGAGCACAGAGCCCAGTGTGGGGCTTGATCTTAGGACGCTGTTATCATGACCTGAGCAGAAACCAAGTGTTGGACGTTAACCAACTGAGCTGCCCAGGTGCCCTTATTCTTAAGTTTTTTTTTGTTTTTTTTTTTAAGATTTTATTTATTTATTTGACATAGGGAAACACAGCTAGAGAAGGAACACAAGCAAGGGGAGCGAGAGAGGGAGAAGCAGGCTTCCCTCTGAGCAGGGAACCGAATTGGGGGGAGGCTTACCCCACCACTCCAGGATTATGACCTAAGCCAGAGGCAGGTGCTTAATGACTGAGCCACTCAGGAGCCCCTTCTTAAGTATTTTAAACCAAGTCCTAGGGGCACCTGGGTGGCTCAGTTGGTTGAGTGACTGCCTTCTGCTCAGGCCATGATCCCAGAGACCCGGGATCGAGTCTCACATCGGGCTCCCTGCTTGGTGGGAAGCCTGCTTCTCCCTCTTACCCCCGCTGCTTGTGTTCCCTCTCTGACAGTGTTTCTCTCTGTCAAATAAATAAAAATCTAAAAAAAAAAAAAAGACAAACCAAGTCCTAGATATCATGTTAGTTTGCTCTTATGTACTAAAATATACATCTCTAAAAAATATAAATGCTTTCTTTTTTTTTTTTTTTAAAGATTGTATTTATTAGAGAGAGAGATCACAAGTAGGCAGAGAGGCAGGCAGAGAGAGGAGGAAGCAGGCTCCCCACTGAACAGAGTCCAGGACCCTGAGATCGTGACCTGAGCTGAAGGCAGAGGCTTTAACCCACTGAGTCACCTAGGCACCCCAAATGCTTTTTTAAATAGTGGCTGTGCTATTAAAGTTCCTCCAAATAGCTAGAATGATAAAGAGGTTGGCATGTGACTAGACCATCAGTTCAGCGTAAAGAAAGCTCTGAGCAATTTGGTTATGAATAAAGGGGGGGGGGTTCACAGGGACAGTGACCCACGTTGAACTAGATAAAGGCTAGAGAGGCAAGTGGCAGCCAGAACTCTCCTGATAGTGAACTGTTTCCTGCTGAGCTCCAGTTCCCCTTCTCTACTAGTTAGAGTCTACATAAAAACTTAGATTTTTTAAATTAATTCTTTTCCTAGAGCTGCATGAACCTATGAGTTTTAAATAAATTGTGCATTCATTTTTGATGTATGGTGGCTTTGTTTCCAGTGGACTCCTAGCATTGAACTTACGGTGTTTGTTTCAAGGTCTTTGACTTGCGTCAGTGTCATCGGCAGATGCAGCAGCAGGCGGCCACGGCACAGGCTGCAGCTGCCGCCCAGGCAGCAGCCGTGGCGGGAAACATCCCCGGCCCCGGATCAGTAGGTGGAATAGCTCCAGCTATCAGTAAGTATGCTTTTGGTTTTTTGTCTTAAAGTGTAATAGTTGGTATTTTATCTTGATTCACTCAGTTGATTAGTTACTCTAGGCAATAATAGAAAACTAAACTTTTTTTTTTTACTTGGGTAATAACATTTTTGAACTAAAAAACTGTTCTGTAGTAGTTGCCCTTTGTCCAGGATTCTGCTTTCATTCTTTTTGTATCAAAAAGGGAACATGGGATAAAGGAGAAAAGGGGGTTATTGTTAGATTATATTGATCAATCTCCCGTTTTTTTGTTGTTAATGCTTTTAATTCTTACCTCACCAGCAAGGGTGGGTTATAATCACTGACGTGCTTGGCTTTATTCTAGAAGGAAAGTATATTTCAATTTCAGAATTAGGTACCTCTCCAGTTTTTTAAAAAATATGCTACACATGGAGAGAAAACTAAGTGAGGGTGGTATTTTGATAACTTGTAGACTTTTTTTTAATTTTAGGGTAAAATTGAACTGTGTGCCAGGTTTCACACTGATGGGGAATTTTTTACTGCAGAGTTAAACTCCTGACTATAGACTTTTATGATGGAAACACGTGGCACCCATCTTCCACGTCTGAAGGCATAACTAGTGATTCATTCAACCCCTGTTCTTAACCTCTTCAGTGTGGTAAGCAAATCACACTGGCTAAGAAAACTGCAGTGGCCCTGCAGGTTTCTCTACAGCACATGCAGATGCCTCCCGTTAGATTCACTGTGATATTGATGAGTGGAGATTGACTATATGACTGTATGTTCTGACTGGAAAATTAGCTTCAGAATCTCCCTTGTGACTTATGCTCAGGAGTTTACAGTGTAGAGGTAGATAAGACATACTGACTTTTTAAAAAATTTGAGCATCTAAACCATTAATTCGCTAGTTTTGATGTTATAAACATGCTTTCACTAAAGAATTCAGAGCTGTTATTAAATTTCTCATTCTTAACTACTACTGCCCCCATAGAGTAATTGCACGATATCTCTGTGACACTGTGAAATTGAGAGTCAGACATCCTCTGGGTCATCCAAGAAATCTTAGTGGAACCAGGACTATTAACTGTCTCACAGTTAGTCAGGTCTTACTTTGAACGAGGCTGTTCAAAGAGACAGTAAGGTTCTTAGAACCAATCTGTGGACATGTGCTACCTCTTAAAAACAAGTTGTTTATTTTTTTTTTTTTTTTTTTTTTTTACCCTTTGCCTCTCCTTCTAAAGAGAAAAATAGGTGGGGTGTTGGTGGATTGTGGTTACTTAGTTTATAATTGCTGGTAGCTAGAAGACTCATGTGGAATGTGAATTGTCTTAACCAAAAGTTTTCAGTCCCTGTTGATAAAGTGTAGATCTACACTACTTCTTGGCACTTTGACAGAGAAGTTATATGCTGGGGAGCATGAAGTAAAGAAAGCTGGTCACTTTATTAAGAAGGTGTAGGGAGGATGGAAGATACCAGCCTGTCCCTCTGACATCTTCCAAATCTTCTCCATTAGGTTTGTCAGCGGCTGCTGGCATCGGCGTTGATGACCTTCGTCGCTTGTGCATACTCAGGATGAGTTTCGTAAAAGGCTGGGGACCGGATTACCCAAGACAAAGCATCAAAGAAACGCCTTGTTGGATTGAGATTCATCTACACCGGGCCCTCCAACTCTTAGATGAAGTGCTTCACACTATGCCTATTGCTGACCCACAGCCATTAGACTGAGGTCTCTGTTGGGGCCCTTGACATTGTCAGGATGGTGGACTATAAAATACAATCCTGTTTATAATCTGAAGATATATTTCACTTTTGTTCTGCTTTATCTTTTCATAAAGGGTTGAAAAGTGTGTTTGCTGCCTTGCTCCTAGCAGACAGAAACTGGATTAAAACAATTTTTTTTTCCTATTTAGAACTTTCCAGGCATGGCTCAGAGCTTGAAGATCAGGAAAAACCCATTCTTATTAAATCCTCACCAGTTATGTATGAAGGAATCATTCCAGTGCTGGAAAATCTAGCCCTTTAAAATGTCTTAGAGCCTTTTATATGCAGAACATTGATACATGTGTTATTCTACAGAATAAATTCAATATTGCTGATTTTAAAGGAGAGAAGTTCTCAAAGTTAATTCACCTATATTATTTTGTGTGCGAGTTGTTACTGTTGAACATACTTTACTCCAAATATTGTGCCATGTGGGTGAGTTAATTTTACCAAGAGCAACTTCACTCTGTGTTTAAAAAATAAGATAGTAATGTATTATATAACCTTTTATCCAAAATATTTTTTTTGCAAGTTAAACTAGTGAAGATGATTTCAGTTCAGATGGTCTTGCAGCTTCAATTTTATTTTTGCCAAGGCAAAACACTAATCTGTGTGTATATTGAGGATTCCTTACAATTAACCCACAAAGAAATACCATTTAAAATTAACATTTGTTATCCCTGTTGGATAACTATTTATCAAGAAATACTCTCTTGCCCTGTTATACAGTAGATGTATTCTTCTATATTTCTAGGCATAAGGTTGGTCACCAAGTAGCCTAGAAGAGGAATTTCTTTCCTTCATGAATTCATAAGGAAAGGTTTTGTATTTTTAAAAACACTAAAAGCAGTGTCACTCCACCTGATATCTCACTCTTCTGCAAAGGTGGCAATGCTTAAACTAAGTGAGTATTTTGGAAACTGCTAAATTCTATGTTAAATACTGTGCAGAATAATGGAAACATTATAGTTCATAATAGGTAGTTTGGATATTTTTGTACTTGATTTGATGTGTGACTTTTTTTTCGTATACTGTTTCAATCATGTATGTTATGACATTGTTTAAAATTCAGTTTTTGTATCTTGGGGCAAGACTGCAAACTTTTTATACCTTTTGGTTATTCTAAGCCCTTTGCCATCAATGATCACATCAATTGGCAATGACTTTGTATAGAGAATTTACGTAGAAAAGTTGCAAATGTATTGACTGTACCACAGACACAATATGTATGCTTTTTACTTAGCTAGTAGCATAAATAAAACCGAATCTCAACATACAAAGTTGAATTCTAGGTTTGATTTTTAAGTTTTGTTTTCTTTTGCACTTTTGAGTTCAACCTCGGAAGCAAGACACCTTCTGAGTGGCAGGCAGCAGCTAGTACTATCCGGCAGCTTTGGTTTCCCTCACACTCTGCCAGGACTTCCCCATGGACATTATGTATCAAATGTAGAGTTGGGTTTTTTGTTTTTTTAGCTTTTATTTTACTGTAGCAAATTAGGCCCGATTGTCTACAAGATAAATAGGTTGTCTACAGGATAAACAGTGTGAAATAAAATCAAGGGTTATCTTTCAGATCCTTTTACTTTTTGCTTGGAGGGCCTTCTGGAGTGTAATAAGATTATTTAAGGTGTGTTACAAGTTTGAGATTTGATAAACACTATGCATAATAGTCATCCTTCTGTCAACTTAAATGGGTAAGTCGTCTGTGTCCTTGCTCAGAACGTCTTCTTTCTAAGACCGTCCTGGAAGCCACTGAGTTTGCTTATTGCTCTGTTGTCAACCTAGGTCTTGATCCGAGCTACATGTCTTTTGTTTTAAAATAATTTCTCTTCTGGCTCATTTGAACTCTTGAGTACTTAATAGACACTTTGGTTAAAGACCTTATTTTAGTCTATAAATGTTTGGTGATTTAAGATTTATTGGCAGATTTAAAAAAAAATCTTCATTCTCTAGAAATTGCTGACTCTAGATCTGTTTTATTGTGAATGAAGAATAGGAGTGAAGGGAGAGACTTTTAAAATACAGATGTTTTGATTAGGCTCATTAGCATGCTGTGATATCATCCATTGCCTCCTTTTCTTTAAGGAAGTTTTTCATGTTTAATCATCTGGGGAAAGTATGTGGAAAATATTTGCTAAGAAGTCTTATCTTTGAAGCCAAGCCACCTGTCTTGGTTTCTTTCTGCTAAGAGCCATAATGTTACTGCCAGTATGTAGGAGTACTTCTAGTTATTAAGTGCTTTATATTTGTATCTAGATTCAGTTACATGCTTTTGAGAACACACCTAGTATGTTAATGATAAGTTGTTTCTGAGAGCTTAGTTGTTAAACAGTATTTCCATTTCTTAGAGGTAGTCATCTTTGATGAGTAAGACTCAAGAATCACTAGGTTTAAAATTTTATGGCTACCTTAGGGTAGGATAGTTTAGTTTCCACAGTTCTCAGAATCTGATTATTACGACGATACGGTTCTGGGTAGGTTTTCTCTAGCTGTTTCATGTATCAAAATGTTGAATTTCATTGAAAGCTGAGTGAGAGTTGAATCAAGTACCTTTATAATCCAGTATGAGGCCATTCCGTTTTGGCCCAGTGCCTTTCAGTGCATTATCAAAGGGAATCCTTAATGGTGTTGCCTTTATTTTCCAGGGAGTAGATTGTTTTATGGGATATAACCTGTCTCATTTTTTATAGTATGCAACCCCTGGTATACAAAAATAATGATAATAAATCACTGCCATATAACCTTGCTTTTCTAGAAGCATGACTCATTTGTGTCGACTAGATAGGAGAATGTAAGTAAGTCTCCTATCCCAGTTCCTCCTGTAATCATCGTGGGTTATAGGCTGGGTGGTTAGCTTGAGGATTACCATACTCAAATTGTCCAAGTAACCGAAGATGTATTAGCTGTGTTGTATTTTAAAGTTAAAAAATCATTTTTGTGGGGAAGGGTATGGTGTAAAGGGGGATATTTGTAATAGAAATTTTGGAGACAAAATAAAGTGCTCTGTCTTCCATATGATAGACATTTTACTTTAAAAGTTTATTGCAGTTATCTTTTTGACTTTGCCCATCTGGAGAAGGGAAAGCTTACATTTTCCTCTGGTGCTCCTTATACATCTGTGGAGGTGAAATATTTCTATTCCTGGTTCGGTGGTAACTGGTTAATAGTTACTAGCTATGATGCAAAATTAGATCAGTTCAGATCTTTTTTAGAGCCTTTTGGAAGAAGCAGTTTTATTCTGAGTAGGGCAGAATCCTTTTTGTTGATAGTTTTCTATAGTTTGCTCCTTTCATTATTAAGTCATTTTACTGACATTTTATTTAACAATAGCAGATTGGGAAGATGATGGATTTTAGGTTACTGAGGTAAATGAGTATATGAAAACAGTTACCTGTAAAATCATTTAACAAGTTTTTAGTAGATGGGGCTGAGCTAAGACTAGCAGATAACAACAACATGAAGAGATGCTTGATTTTTTTTTTTCTTCTCAGTTTTCAAAGCTCTTTATTACACTATTTCACTTGATCTTTACAGTAACTGTGAGAAGGGGTTAGAGGGAAGGAAATGCTTTTTCTCTTTCCTTTCTAAAGGCAGACCTCATCTTGTCGCAGATAGCTATCTGTAAATAGTTGCCTAAATTTTTCTCGCAAAGATTATAGAAGATAGGCTCTGAGAATCTTTTCTGTGAGCCTTTCCTCCCCCCCCCACCCCCCCCACCCCCGGCTGACAACTACGTAACTTCTCCTAAGATATATCAGGAAGGATGTGTAAGGTTAGTGGTCTCATTCATAGAAGCATCCTTGGCTTGGTCTTGTCCCTAGCACCTGTCCCACTGCTGCTGGGTTGTTTCTTTTGTTTATCTGCTGCCACTATGGAATGGCATTTTCTGCATTATCCAAACTTGCCTTATTTAAGCAGTAAACCTTTTTTATTTTAGCCATTTTTGAGGGATGGAGTTATTTAATATGTATTATCAGAGAACATACTATGCATGTTTCTTTTGTGCCTGGCTATCTTTGTAGATGTCCATGGCTACTAAGGTTTTGCCTTGATAAACTAAATGGTCATAGACTGCTATGGTTTTGAGTGTTTACTTTTTTTATACGCATACCTTCCATCCTTCTGACCACTTCATGTGTACCTCCCCTTAGGAGTTGCTTCTTTCCTTTCGGATTCATTTTTCTAACTGCTTGGGTGAGAAAACCAGATAACTAGACGTCCTAGAACTACCTTTAAAACACAAGGAGAAACTGGGATGGGTCTTAAAAAACTTGAACGCACTAACAAGACCTTCTTCAGTACTTTGGCATCTGACATTGGTTTACTTAGAATGTTTCCTGATTGTTTGCTGAGTTCCAGGTGGTTGAGGTAGGGAGAAGTGGGTCACATTCATATTTTCCTCCTTTGAAAGATTTTGGAAGGTTTTGTTGCTTCCACCTCAATGCTGCTAATACAAAAACTGGGGTCACAAGACTCACTAAATTAGCATCAGTAGTGAGAGCAGTACTCTTGCCTAGAGGATACCAGCAAAAAAATGAAGAACAAAAAATAAACTTGGGAAATGAGAGGGTTATTTTTGTTTGGGTATCCCCTTTTGAGCCCTGTCTTCTGGCTTTCATCCTCTACAGATATTTTTGACCTATAGGTGCCTTTATGAAAATTGAGGGTCTGATATCCTGCGCCAAGGAATAGCTAAAGTAACTGTTGATGTTTTCAGGGATTTTAACATCAGACTTGAATGAATGAATGAACCATATTCCTTCCTTCCTTCCGCCCTCCCTCCTTCCCTCTTCCCTCCCTCCTTCCTTCTCTCCTTTCCTCCCTTGTAGGAAGGACTGAGGTGAAGACAATCATTTCTCTCTACTGATGTGCATAGTTTTCTCAGTAGATCTCAGAGTCCGTGTTCTTGTTCAACCTGAAACTAGTGGCTCTGGACTGACACCAGGTATGCTCTGGCTTGTTCTCTGCCACTAATCTGATGTGTGACCTTGGGCAGGTCATTTACCTTCTCTGGGCCTCAGTTGCCTCATCTGTAAAATGAGGGAGTTGGATTAGATGTGTATCTTCCAGCTCTGAAGTTTAAGTGACCTTGCCTACCTTGCAGCAGGTTTTGATTTCTTCCTTACTTTTGCTGTGCTGTTTGAGGGGGCTTTTTACTTATTTCCACATTATTCAAATGAGATTAGGCTTGATATTTTATTGTTGTTATTCTCCTATGGACAAGAAGTTACATAATATGTCCTTGAGACTTAAATTTAACCAAAGGCCTAGCACCACCTTGGGGGCTGCAATACTTACAAAAAAAAAAAAAAAAAAAAAAAAAGGTGGGGGGGAACCTTCATTTTATTTTCCCGTCATCTCTATTAAAGGTTTCTTAAGGCCTTTTTGAGTCGTAGCATTTCACCTTTTGGGTTGGTATGTGTGTGACACCATCCTTGAGTGCTGTGTGCTAGTAATTTTTTTTCTGACAGAAATGAATTGAAAACTTATTGTAAATGCCTAATGATATTAGAGGTCATTACTTCTGGTCTTTGGTTTCCTATCTCTTTTAAGTTCAAAACACTGAAATTCCTCTGACTCATATCAGTTAAGATGGTTCACATGATAGAAGAAAACAATACCAGTGGATGATCATTCACTTTATTCTTGGCTCTTTTTAGGTCCATTTTGATTAGAAGGTGTTTGGGTGGAATGTTCCTTTCAGAGTACTTTTCGACCCTATTCTCGGAGTATAATTAATGAACTTGACTTTTCAAGGATCTTGAGAGCCTTCCTTGGGAGTGTGTCAAGGGTGGCGGGGCAGGGGGGAGGGTTGGGGAGTCCTGGTAGAGGCCAGCTCTGTGCTAGCTGGAGAGGAACAAATGAAACCAGTTGCTGTTGCCATGGCTGCTTGTCATTGATAGAAGGACTCATGGGCTTGGATTGGTTAAAAGGGTAAACAGGGAGTGGAGAAACTTCCTCCAGCTATGGGGTTCTGGCCAATGCCTTGAACATGCGACTTATGGGAAGAGTGTGAATGCTTGTAGATGATGCAAACCTGGTGGGCTACAGAACCATTTTGGAGGAAGTGACTGGGGGTTTGGGGACTGCTGTGGTAGTGGTATTTCCCAACTCTGTCTTCTTCCCTGAAATCAGAGTAATGCAGCTATGCCAAAACCCAGAGAAGAGCCACACTTAGCTTCTGCTTTTGGGAAAACTGGTCAGCTAAAGCTCCGATAGTTCCTTTGTGGCTTTCTGTATACTTTTGTCTGGTTGAAGTCTGTGGCTAAAAAATAGTTGAACCTTTCCTGAGAACTCTGTAACGAAGTATGTTTCTGATTAAAAGAGAAAGCCAATTAAATCATTATGGGCTCATTCTTTTTCTTAAGCGGTGGATGTCTTGAATCTAGAAAGAGTTCCTAATCACTTAGAGAATTCTCAAACTTGGGGGACAACAGTTTCCTTCACTGCTTTGTGACCACTGAAGTGGAAAATACAGTATTTCAGATATGATCATGGAAGAACAGAACAGTCCCTTTCTTTTCTCATTTCTAAAAGGAGACAGGGTGGAGAGATGGTAGTTGGAGAAGAGGTGGATGCTAAGGGATTATGAGAACCGAGATGCTTAAGGAGAGACAGACTGAAAATTGGAGACCCTGCCATTGCCCATCTAAGAATTAAGGAAAGCTATTAGCTTACTAGCTCCTTCTTCTCTGAATTGGGAGTCAAGGTAGGGGGGATGAGGTCAGGTAAGGTGACTCTATGGCAATGGCTTATAAATTGCATGACCAAATCAATATTTTTTTATCTTCCTGACATGATTTCTAGATGTTTATTAAGCTGAGAGACTTGTTCTTACCTGACCTGAAGTTTATAGTAGTATTTTAGGTTAGAACTTAAAGGGGTAATAGCTTGGCATTCTTTGGGGGAAATAAAACATTTCTTTTCTTTCTTTTTTTTTTTTTAAGATTTTATTTCTTTGACAGAGAGAAACATAGCCAGAGAGGGAACACAAGCAGGGGGAGTGAGAGGGAGAAGCAGGCTTCCCGCCGAGCAGGGAGCCCGATGTGGGACTCCATCCCGGATCTCCAGGATCATGACCTGAGCCAAAGGCAGTCACTTAACCAACTGAGCCACCCAGGTGTCCCTAAAACATTTCTTTATGAAGCACTTAAGGATAAAGGGCAGTTGTATGTATTCATCTCTGCCCTTTGCTCTTGACCCCTAATTCTTTATGCTTTTATTCCATGTCCTGCCTCATCAAAACTCCAAATCCCCTTCAAACCCTTCCTACCCCCATCATCTCACTGTGATAAATCATACTGCCCTTTCCCCTCACCCTTTTCTATTCTAAAAGAGTAATTATTTTTGGTTCTGGCCATACTTTGGAATGGCACCCACTTCTCTTGAGACACTACTTGGTCACAGACAGATGGACAGAATGGGCACAGAAGACCAGAGAATTTATCTCCAGTAGATGTACCCTAAGAGAACAGCTAAAGAAAGTTCTGTAAACAGAAAAGAAATGATAAAAGGAGAAAAAATGGAAGAAAGACAAAACATAGTAATCATAAATAAAAATAGAGTAGGCTTTTCTTTTCATCTTGAGTTTTCTAAATTTATGTTTGATTGCTGAAGCAAAAATTATAACACTCCCTAAAGTAATTCTAAACGTATATAGAGGGAATATTTGAAATTACTGAAAAAATTATATAGAGACACTCAAATACTATAGGTAAATAAAAATGGAAAAAAAAAGCAAGTAACTTACAATGAGTCCAGAAAGTAACCAAGCAGAAAATAAAACAGCAGACTTAAGCTTTAACCATTGATCCATAATTACTTTAAATGTAAATGATCTAAATATACCAATTAAAAGATGTTATTGGCAAGTTGGATTAAGAAACATCCAACTATAACTGTCCATAGGGAACACACCTCAATAATAATAATACAGGCAAGTTGAAAGAAAAAGTAGGAAAGATATGTATCAGGTAAAAATTAAAGAAAAGCAGTAGTGGCTTTGTTAATACCAGACTTAGAGCAAAAACAATAACAAAGAACAGAGAGGGACATTATTTAAGGATAAAAAGTCCAATCCATCAAGAAGATAGAGTAATCCTTACTGTGTGTACACCAAGGCACTGACCTGCAAAATGTGTGAAGCCAAATTGATAGAACTGGAGAAGTGAACATTCACAGTTGTAGTTGGCAACTGCAACATCTTAAACAATTGATAGAACGACTAGATGTAAAATCATCATCAAAGATAAACCACCCAACACCACCACCAAAATGCATATGCTTTTCAAGTGCAAACATACCATATTCCAAGATTATATCCTGGAGAGACCCAAAAGTCAACAAATTTTTAAAAATTGAAATCATAACATAATTCTCTGATCACAGTGGAATCAAACTAGGAATGAATAAAAGAGAACAGGAAAATCTCCAAACGCACAGAAACAAGAAATGACATACTTCTAAAAAAAAAATCCATGGGTCAGAGAGTATCAAGGGAAATTAAAACAAACAAACTCACAGAACACTGAACTGAATGAAGAGTGAAAATAAAACATATTGATGTTCGTGAGACACAGCTAATGCAATACTGAAAGGGAAATTTATGATAATGCAAATATTAGAGAAGAGGAAAAATCTCTAATCCAAGTTTCAGCTTCAGACATCTAGAAAAACCCCAAATAAGCAAGTAAGCAGAAGGAAGGAAATAAAGAGCAGAAATACATATGGTTGAAACAAAAACAATAGAGAATATCAATGAAATAAGAGCTAGTTCTTTGTAAAGATTAGTAAAATCAATAAACCTCCAGCAAGACTGACCAAAGAGATATAAATTACCAGTATGGGGTATGGGATATCACCTCCAGACGCTGGAGACATTAAAAGGATAATAAGGGAAAGATAAGAAAACGTTATGTACAAGTCTGTCAACTTCTTTGACTTCAACATCTAATTTTCAGCAATTTGTTAAAAAACAAACTTTCACAGTTCACTCATTATGAAATAAATCATTTGAATAGTTCTCTAGCTATTAAGGAATTTGAATTCATAATTATAAAATTCCCAAAAAGAAGGGCACCTGGTTGGCTCAGTAGGAAGAGCATATAACTCTTCATCTCAAGGTTGTGAGTTTGAGCCCAATGGTGGGTGTAGAGATTACTTAAAAAAAAAGAACAATAAACTTAAGGGGCGCCTGGGTGGCTCAGTTGGTTGGGCGACTGCCTTTGGCTCGGGTCATGATCCCGGAGACCAGGGATCAAGTCCCACATCGGGCTCCCTGCTTGGCAGGAATCCTGCTTCTCCCTCTCTCACTCCCACTGCTTGTGTTCCCTCTCTGGCTGTGTTTCTCTGTCAAATAAATAAAATCTTTACTTTTTTTTTTTTTTTTTAAGATTTTATTTATTTATTTGACAGAGAGAAACACAGTCAGAGAGGGAACACAAGCAGAGGGACTGAGAGAGGGAGAAGCAGGCTTCCCGCCGAGCAGGGAGCCCGATGTGGGGCTCGATCCCCGGTCTTCGGGATCATGACCCGAGCCGAAAGCAGTCGCTTAACCAACTGAGCCACCCAGGTGCCCCGTAAATAAAATCTTTAAAAGAAAAAAAAATTAAAAAAATTAAAAAAAATTTTAAAATAAAATCCCCAAAATGAAATTTCCAGTCCCAGATGGTTTCACTGGAGATACTACCTAACAAAATTGTAATTATAATAATATATAATATTTGCACCAACTACAAAGTCTTTTCCAGAAAATTGAACTGAAGAGAATACTTACTAATTCACTGGATGAAGCTAGTATTCTCCTGATAAAAAGCCAAAGACAATGCAAAAAATATCTCCCATGAATATACATGCAAAGAAGTCCTTGACAAAATTTTAGCAAATAAAATCAGCATTTAAAAAACATACAGTGGTTGCCAGGGGCTGAGGAGGAGACAGGCTGGGAAGTCAGTGGGTGTGAAGGTAAAAAGGGTAACAGAGGCATCTTGGTAGTGATGGAAATGTGTATCGTTAGGTGATGTCCCGGTGTGGTACCAGACTAGAGCTTAGCAAGGTGCTATTTGGGGAGATCTATCTTTTCTTACAGCTGCCAATGATCTATGTAATTGTTTCAAAATAAAAAGTTTAACTTAAAAAAGTCATTACTGAGTGTCCAACCCCAAATAGCTCTGTGGTGAGTGTGCCCCCAGCAGCTGCTGCCTGCAGTTACTCCTGAGCAAAGGCAAGAGTGGTCTTGAGTGGTGGGTCATTTTCTGGAACCTGCCAAGTTCCCACGAGTAGCACATAGTCCTTAGATCCCCCTGCTCCATCTCCCTGTCTAGTTCTTAGATACTCTTTTAACTGCCCCTTATCTGATGCTTAACACTATATTGTCCACTTAAAACATTTGTTAAGAAGGTAGAGCTCAATGTTCAGAGTTCTTATCACAGTAAAATTAAAAAAAAAAAAAAATGGGGGCACCTGGGTGGCTCAGGTCGTGATCTCAGGGTCGAGCCCCATGTTGGGCTCAATGTGATCTAAAGTAGACTTTAGATCCTCTCTCCCTCTTTCCCTCCTTCCTCTCTCCCTTTACCCCTCTCCCTGCTTATGCTGTAAACAAACAAAAAATTTTATTGAAGATTTTATTTATTTATTTGACAGAAACACAGCTAGAGAGGGAACACAAGCAGGGGGAGTGAGAGAGGGCGAAGCAGGCTTCCCGCCGAGCAGGGAGCCCGATGTGGGGCTCGATCCCGGGTCTCCGGATCATGACCGGAGCCAAAGGTAGATGCTTAACGACTGAGCCAAACGGTGCCCTAAACAAACAAAATTTTAAGTTCTTACTGTAACAAAAAGCTTGAAAGAAAGTCGTTATCATAACATTTATAATGAAGCCATCAGTTATCTTTTAAGAAATTTAAGAAATAAAAAAGAAAATTCTTTATTTTAATTTATACTTACTATTTCTGGTGACTTTCATTCTTTTGTGTAGATTTGCGTTCCCAGCTGGTGTATTTTTTTTATGCCTCAAGAATTTCCTTAACATTTCTTGCAGTGCGGGTCCACTGGCAATACATTTTCTCAGCTTTTGTTTGAGAAAGTTTTGGCTTCGTTTTGAAAATTCCACTGGATAAAGAAGTCTAGACCGACAGTTTTTTTTTCTTTTAGCATTTCAAAGATTTTATTACATTGTTTTCTGGGCCAAGATGAATGTGTGTGAACTGAAAGGACATGTCACAAAGAGAAATGATACCTGGAGTCTAGGTCTATGAGCAGGGATCACCTCGCCAAAAACAAATAACCAAAAAATCTAGGGCTGGGCAAGACTTCCTTTTCAACTCCTGTGTCCACAAGGCTGAGCAGGAAACTCAGTCTTCATTGCTAAACTCAGAACATGCCCTCCAAAAACAGCTTTTCGCCCAAGCAGGGCTGCCTCCCTCCAGATCCCAGGCCCCAGCCAGAGAAGCTGTATCCCGTGCGGTGGCTGGGAACCCAGGAGCCGTGGGGGCTTAACAGGAGGACAGAGGCCGCAAGGAGGAGAAAACTGCACTTCTTGCCATGACTAGCACCTCATGGATTTTGTCATACTCTGAAGTCTTACTGTAGCAGGTACTTGGCACCTCAGCCAATAAATGGGGTCACACTTCTACATTCCCCCCCACTTGGAACTATTTCTGGGTTTTCTATTCGGTTTCATTGGTTTGCCTGTTCCTGTATTATTACCATCCTATTTAAATTCCTATAGATTTGTAATTTAGGTACATGTGATTTAATATATAGTCATATTAGTTATATTAAGATTTTAAGATTTTATTTATTTATTTGAGAGGGAAAGACATAGCAAGAGAGGGAACAGAAGCAGAGGGAGCGGGACTGGGAGGAGCAGGCTTCCCACCGAGCAGGGAGCCTGATGTGGGGCTCGATCCCAGGGCCCTGGGATCATGACCTGAGCTGAAGGCAGATGCTTAATGACTGAGCCACCCAGGTGCTCTGTTATAATATATTTTAAATCTTGTAGGGCTAGTGCCGTCTTATTGTAAAAAAACCCAGTACACATAGAGCACAATAACAGAAATTTCTTTACTGTTCACATCCTACTTCATTTCTCCCCCTAAAGCTAACTAAGCCTTCACCAATGTTTTATAGCCTTCTATCTTTCTAATGTTTTCTCATTGTATATTTATACACACATAAAGTTTATTTTCTGCTCACACCAGTGGAGTTACATTACAGCATTTTATTAGCTCCAGGATGCCATCAATAATAATATACACATGGACTACCAAGAAGAGACTATGCTGCCAGGAAAACTATGACATATGCTTTCTTTTCACTTATAATTTTTATTTGACATTTATTGGAAGACTTTAGACTTACTTACACAAAGTGGTTCTTCTTTGTATTATTTCTCAAGTCCATACATTAAATAGAAACATAAGTGGCTCAGGTGTTGGCTGAAATTTCTGAATATTCAGAATCTGACCCTCTGAATCTCTTCTGACCCTGAATTGCCTATGACTGTTTTCACGTGCTGTGCCCTTCTGTGAGCCATCAAGAGCCTTGTGGTGCAGAATATCTTTCCTTTTTTTTTTTTTTAAGAGTCTATTTATTTATTTGTCAGAGAGAGAGATCACAGGTAGGCAGAGAGGCAGGCAGAGAGAGAGGAGGAAGCAGGCTCCCTGCTGAGCAGAGAGCCCGATGTGGGCCTCGATCCCAGGACCCTGAGATCATGGCCTGAGCTGAAGGCAGAGGCTTAACCCACTGAGCCACCCAGGCACCCCAGTGGTGCAGCATTTCTTAAAAGATGACTTTGCTACCGTCTCAGGGAGTTTCTTCCACTTTCTTCATTTCCCAGGAGCTAACAGAAAGTTGTTAGGTGGTAGGACTCACGTTCCTTCATCAGATGGTCCTTAAATGGTTTTGTTGACTGAAATCTTCAGGGTTCACATACGCTCAGGCATCACAGCTATACCCTGACTGGCCCTGAGCCAACGGCACTTAAAAGAAGCCATTCATTGTAAGGTGACTTCTGATTTTCAGAGGTGTTGAAATGTGTTAATATGTGTGTCTCAGAATCAATTGATAAAATATGTTCATATTTTTCTGTAACTTCCTTTTCTCACCTATTAATATGTGCAGCAGATCTTCTCATATTCATTCCTGTAGACCTGCCTGAGAGTTTATGGGGGAAAGTTGCAGTAGTCCACAGTGCGGATATACCACTATTTAGCTTACCACTGCTCTATTATGGATATCTGTCTTGTTTCTAAATATTATGAAAATGCAACAATAATACCTTTCACACTGTATATTTCTCTAGGACAGAGATTTAGAAGTAAATTGTTGGATTGAAGAGTCTGCCCATTTAAAATTCTGAATGATCCCCCAGAAGGCCTTAATCATTGGCAGGTCTCAACAAATGTGTCTTAGAGGGTCTCTATCCCTTCAGCCTTGCCCACAATGGACATTATCAACTTAGAAATTGTGCCAAAAACATTGGATTAAGAGTGATGTCTTGCTGTGATTTTACTTTGCATTTCCCTGATTACTAAAAAGAAAAGAAACTTTTGTGTGTTTATGGTACACTTACTTTTTAGGTGAATGGACTGTTCCTAATATAATTATTTGTAGTTTTGAAATTTATCATTATAAATAAGCTTTTATATATTCTGGACCTGGATATTTATCCTTCGCCTGTTATATATGTAAATGATTTCTTTCAGGTTGATCCTTCCTTTTAGTTTTGTTATTGGTCATTATATTTAATAGAAATTTTGAATTGATGGAGTCAGCTCTTTCAGAAATTCCCTTTACAATAGCTTTTGTGGTTCATATTTTGCTTAGGAAAGCCGTTCTCACTCAAAATTATACAAAAATTCTTCTGTCTTATAACATTGGAGTATTTTGCAGGTTGTATGGTTATTTACTTCAGTCATTTAATTCAGTTGTGATTTTTTTTCCTCAGTGTGATTTTATATATAAAGTGAGGCTTTAGAGACCAAACTTCCGTTTTTTTCCAAAAGGATATGTAATTGATTCAACACTATATATTAAAGAAACCATTTGGTCACTGATTTATACCTTGGTACACCTCCTTTATCATGAACAAAACTTTTGTATATGTATGTTTCGTTCTGGGCCTGTTATTGCATTCCATTGATCTGATTGATCTATCTGTATCCTTGAGCCAATACTAGGAAAGTTCTTCTGCCTTTAAAATATGCTTGAGTGCCTCCTAGGACAAATTTCCTCATTGCTTTTCTTTTTCCATTTGCAGGAGAAAGTGTATTCACGTAGGGGCCACGTTTTTTTGCTTTTCTTGGTAACTTTATTCTGGTGTCGTGGCCACCCCAAGGAGACCTTCCTGAGGGTGTCTCCGCCAGGGCAAGGACCGGGTGCCTGGAGGCCACCGGTACCTCTCCTAGGTGGCCCGGGACCAGACGAGTCACGAGAGAGTTGACCACCTGGATCTGTTTTCTGCTGCTGTGTCACAGATCACCACACACACAGCGGATTAAAACAACTCCCATTTGCTTGCTCCCAGGTTCCGTGGTTAGCAAGGCTGGCACATTTTAACTGGTTTCTCATGAGACTGAAATCAGAGGGTCATCCTCACCGAAGGCTCCAAAAGATCTGCATCAATGCTTCCTCAAGCTGTTGGCAGAATTCATTTCCCCCGGGGTTGGAGGTCCCCATGGTCTAGCTATGGGTTGGCTCCTAGGGGAGCCCCCTGCTCCTAGGGGACCTGCCCGGTGGCCACGTCAGCCATGGAGGGCCTCCCCTCCAGTCCACCCTCTCACACTTGGAGCTCTGGGACTTCCCCTCCTGTGACCAGCTGAAGAAAGCTGCTTTTAAATATGCTTCCGGCAGGCCCACCCAGGTCATTGCCCTATTTTAAGGTCAACAGTGCCGAATGACGTCACCTACTCACAGGCGTGAAACCAGCGTCTTCACTGTCCCAGGGATTATTCAGGGAAGGTGCACCTGGAGTGCAGGAAATCTTGGGGTTCACCTTACAATTCTGCTTGTCACCTCACCTACAAGGGATGCACAGGAGAGACCTTTTCCACTGTGTAGGAGGTTATTTTTGAGCACTGTTTTGTGCTAGGCATAGGTGGGGCGTGCGTGCGTGTGTGTGTGTGTGTGTGTGTGTGTGTGTGTAGAGAGAACCTCCAAAGAAGCCCAGGTGTAGTTTCTACAAGGAGCTCACAGTCTGATAGGACTAGCAGGTAAAGGAAGCTAGGCGCGTATGACTTCCTGGATGTCTTCTCTTTTCCAAGTGAGTATCTCCAGCAACCTCAGTTGTTTCTTCCAGGAAATGGCCTCTAGACTCTCCATTAATTCTCTCCTGCTGAGTAAGAGTAGACGGAGTGGGGCAAAGACATAAATTTGCTTCAGGCCAAAGTAGTGTGTGATCAGCCAGGGTCACCAGTCTTCTGTTGAAGGAAGCTGGAGGATCAGGGAAAGCTTCCTGGAGGAGGTGGACTTTGAATTTGGCCTTGAAGCTTGAAGCTTACAGTGGAAACAAGTACATCTTTGCAGTGTGGACGCCTCACCCCCCATAAGTGCTGCTGGCCGTTTGCTGGGTGGGATAAGCCGCGCCTCGGGAGCTGTAGTTTTAGCTGAGTCAGACCACAAGCAAAGTGCCATTTGTTATGAATTGAATTGTGTCCCCCGGCAAAAGATATGTTGAAGTCCTAACTCCTGGGACCTGTGATTGTGACCTTACTTGGCAATAGGGTCTTTGTAGATGTAATCTAGTTAAGACGAGGCCACTGGGATGGGCCCTAATCAGATAGGTGTCCTTGTCCATAGAAGAGAGACAGACTGACACGTGGGGAGGGGCCTCAGGAGGACGGAGGCAGAGCCCCGAGACTCGTCTGTGAGCCAAGGAACGCCAGAGCCGGCCACCACCAGAGGCTGGAAAAGGCAAGGAAGGGTTCGCCCCATCAGGTTTCAGAGGGAGCAGAGCTGTGCCCACACCTTGAGTTTGCACTTCTATGAAAGAGTAAGTTTCTGTTGCTTCCTTCTGGTCCAGAACTGTGAGAAAGTAAGTTTCCGCTGCGTCAAGCCACTTGCTTGTGCTGTTTTGTTACGGCTGCTGTAGGAAATTAATACAACATTCTCCGTTCATTCTTCAAACATGTATCACCTGTGCCCACTGAGCCAGGCTCTGTGTTGGGGGCTTCAGGCCAGCTCTCCGCGGGGTGAAATGCTGGACGCACGTGTCACAGGGTCCCGAAGGGAACCCACTGAGAACTGGAGCCTCAATCTGGAAAGATGTGGAGCAGGATGGTAATGACTCCGTGAAGTCACCCAGGACAAGGTTCAAGCTGCAGGACATTGCTGATCACTTCCTGGCATCCTGGAGGTGCCCTTCCACGGTACACAGAGGTCCCACAGAAAGGGGTGCTCAGGCAGGAGGGAAGTAATGCTCACAATCTCCGGAGAGTGAAGACACTCTGCAGGAATCTCTGCACGGCTTCTGTACATCAGTAGCTGGCAGATGCCTGGAGCCTGTCTGTCCTGGTCCAGGGTCTTGGCACCTGTCAGGCCTGAGGCTACTCATGATTACACCTGCAGCAACTTCTGGAACTTCTTTAAGTTTCAATTTCTTTACCTGGACAACAATGACAGATGTAGTTAACACCTTAGGCTTGATGTGGGGATAAAATGAGAACAATGTATGTAAAAGTTGGTAACAATGTGCGGGGTGCATAGGAAGGGGTCAATACAGTTCGGCCACCACTGCCACCACCACCAGAAGACTCTTAATGGAAAGCCAGTATGCTTGGGGGATGCCCTTTACCTTTCTGATGTTCGTGCCTGACTATCATCAATGTGCCCACTGGAGGGGGGCTGCTTTGAGCTCATTTGGGTAGGAGTGTCCTCCTCCTATCACCCCAGCAGCCTCTGCCATTTGGAGCATGTCCTAGGAGCCCCCGATCTGGCCCCTGGGAGGGCTGATGCTCTGAGCTTTGGGCACCGGCGCCGGATTTCAGGTGACAGCATGAAGCAGAGGACCCCTCGATCCCCTGGTTGGGGGCTCTTCTTCAGCACCGGCTCTAAATTCCCCAGATCTGCCAGGCGAAGGGGCCGGCAGGAGCCGTGTTCACGAGGGAGACGAACAGGTAGAGAAGAGACAGGTATCCTGGCTGGGCGGAGACTGGAGTCAGAGGTGTTGAGGTGGGACGCTGGCGCCAAGCCGGCTTGTCCCCAGAAGGGGCGGAGGAGCCTTTCCGAGCTTTCCGCTTCCTTCGACGACCGGCAGGTGTCGCAATTGCCCCACGAAGGCCGCGCGAACGTCGGTCCTTTGAGGCTCCTCCTTCCCTCCTTTGCCAGCACCTTCCGAATTAGACCTGGTCCTGCAAAGATGACGCCCTGGGCCGAGCCTTGAGTCGCTCGCCGTGGTCCCAAAGCCCGATGGCGCAGGCCCGCTGTGCAGAGTGAACCTGACCGCAGCCTGCAGACCCACGTGCCGGGCCCACCTGCTACCCCTTGAAGCCCGGGAACCAGGCTGACTCTGATGTTCCTGACGCTTAGATTTCTGCATATTAAGGATGCTTAATCCGATGCTGCAAGGACTTCTGGGAAATACTGTGTGACCGCGGTCGTTTTAGTCCACAAGAGCCTGGGTCCTGCAGAAGAACCAAGTCCTTACTTGCCGAAGATCTGGAAACTGGCAGAGTGAGCTCTGCTCAGGACAGATGCCCCCTCTCTGGCACTGTCCAGCATGGAGGCCTGCAGGCTTCCCCAGCCCCTTCTCTTCCTGGGGCCCAGCGGGGCTCCCCCGGGGCTCGGAAGCTTCCGTCCAAGCTGGTGGCTTGGGTTTCAGAGTACCCGAAGGGAAGTCATTACTCCCACCCGGCGACAGCTCTCCAAGGAGCCCGGTGGCAGCCGCTCTGAGCATGCGGAGCTGAAGGCCAGCGAGAAAATTGTACAGCCAGGCCCAGGCGGCAGAAAAAAACGGCTAACGTTTAGTAAGCACTTACTGCATGCCACGCACTGTTGTAAGCACATTACCTGTAATTACTTACTCCTCCTAAAGACTTTATAAGGGACAATGATCGCTGTTGTGCAAAAGAGGGGGAATGAGGGAACAGAGATCTTAAGCCTCTCTGTGATTCAGTTTCCTGAAAATCCAACAGTTTTGAAGCAAAGTCCTCTAAAGGCCCCATGGGCAGGGAGTTCACTGACCTGTGGATCCGGAGGGAAGACCCCCACCCCCACCGTGTTAGCCAGAAATTATTTACCTGAAATAGAAGGCAATTTCATGGTGAGTCAGTGGCAAAGTGTAAGGGTGAGACTAGGAAAATGCTGTTTGTTTTTTTGTATACGTTGAGGTGGAACGAGAGCTTTAGAAAAAATTGCCGGAGCCTAGGGGAAGCTTCTCAGGAAGAGCCCAAGAGTTTTTCTCTTCAATCGCCCCCTGGTGGAGAGGCCGCGCAGTGCGGCCGCCTTGGCCAAGTCCCAGAGGTCAGCGCCGGTCGGATTTCTCTTCCCATGGATGGAAAGCCTCCCGGTGTGGGCTAGTGGACACGAAGCTTGAGTGACTATCCCGACTGGTGGCCCCCGACAGGCGGGCCCTTGTAGTGTGTGCGCCGTGTGGTGGAGGCGCTGCTGGGCCGAGGGGGACCTGAAGGGGCAGGTCCGCGGTGGTCTGAAGCTGTGAAGAGTGTGAGAAATTCTATCACCGGAGAGAAGAGGACAGGGCACAAGCCTGCGTCTCAAGTCTGCCCTGCCCAGGCCAGCGTGTTCCTGCAGTCGCTTCCTTCCAGGTGGGGAGGCCTGGTTCCACAGGGATGGCCTCTGAGGCCCCAGGAGGCATGATCATCAGATGCCTGGGGGGCGCGTCGCAGGCAGGGGTGAGGAGCAGGTCCCCAGCGGCGGCAGGCAGAGCGCAGGCTGTGGGTGCCAACCTTCTGACAGGAAGAGCTCCAACAGCCTCCATGGCCGCCCCAGGGCCCTGAGCGCTCCCATGGCTCATTAGAGTAGGCACATGGCTTCTGGGTGCATGGCTCTTCGAGAATGATGTATTCCCATCAGCCAGGGTGCAGGAAGCCTCAAGGTTGTTGTTACAGAAGAGGCCACCCCAGCTGCCCCCAGGATCCACCGGCAGCTCCAGGGCAAGGAGGCCTGGAGGCTCCCCAGCAGCTCCGCCCTCTCCCACGGTGCTGGGTGGACAGTGGCTGGGGCTCCCGGCCAGCCAGGGGTCACGGGGGTCAACGAGGGACACACTGACAGTCGTCTGTACCCACACACCGTTCTGTTCTGCACTTTCACTGCAGGAGGTAACCAACCCGTTCTTATGAAATGAGGTTTGTGTCAGACTCTTTTGCCCAAGGGCTGGCTCACCTACGTGTTCTGAGCACATTTCCGGGAGGCTAAACTATGGTGGTGCATAGGTTTACTATAGGCAATGCATCTCCAACTCACAGGATTTTCAATGTACGGTGGGGTTTATCAGGATGTGACCCCATTCCAAGTTGAGGATCAGCTGTTGATGATTATGTCTGGGAGAGAAACGAGAGAAGAGAATGCGGCAGGTTCAGGTCAGAGATAGGAGGGTCTCCTTCAGAGCAAGCCTCAGAGAGGGAGGTCAGGGCTCAGCGGTGGTCACCAGCTACAACTCCCAAGCCCCGCCGCTCAGGGCTGATCCTAGCTCTTCCACTTACGGGCCTGGCCTATAGTTTCTCATCTGTAGAATGGGGAGATTCACACCCTCTAGGATTTGAAGATCAATGAACTCGTGTGTGTGAATCACTCAGAGTAGGGACTGGCTTGCAGGGAGTGCTCGGTAAGCGCTGGTTGGTGCAGATGATCCTTGAATAATGGATGGGGGCTGGTTAGGGACGCAGGCCTATGCCTCTCAACCCTGCACTGCTGAAACTCTGAGATGACTTTTGACTCCCCCAAAACTTACATATGAATAGCCTGCTGTTGACTCGAAGCCTTACTGAAGACATAAACTGTCAAACAACACAGTTTGTATGTTCCGTGTACTATATACTGTATTCTTATAAGAAAGGAAGCTAGAGAAAAGAAATGTTATTAAGAAAATCACAAGAGGGGCGCCTGGGTGGCTCAGTTGGTTAAGTGACTGCCTTTGGCTCAGGTCATGATCCCGGAGACCCGGGATCGAGCCCCACAACGGGCTCCCTGCTCAGCGGGAAGCCTGCTTCTCCCTCTCTCACTCCCCATGCTTGTGTTCCCTCTCTGGCTGTGTTTCTCTCTGTCAAATAAATAAATAAAATCTTAAAAAAAAAGAAGAAGAAGAAAATCGTAAGAGAAAAATACATTTTTGATACTGTATTTATTTAACAACAACAACAACAAAACCCTGTGTGCACAGGGACCCACACTGTCCAAGCTCGTGTTGCTCAAGGGTCAACAGTATTATTTTTCCTTTGAGGTGGAAACTTGGAGAACTAGTGACTATGAGCAGGGAGGGCCTATGGGGACCTCCAGTCTAATCGTTTCTCCTGCAGGTGAGGGAACAACAGCCCAGAGAGCTGTTCTCCCCGCTTGCACCTGGGCCTTGTGCTCGGCACCTGCCAGCTCCCTTCTCTGCCGGGTTGCTGCCAAGTCGGGACTGCGCTCGCGGGGAACCGGGTCGCCACCATAGTCCAGCCCCTGCGGGGGTGGGGAGATCACCATGGCCTGCCTGTGCCTCAGTCGGGTAACAGGTACAGAAAACCCAACCCCAGAGAGTTGAAGCCAACAACCATACAGAGGCAACTGTTCACGTCACTAGCAAGTCTGGGGTGGGTCTGGGACCAGAAACAACACACCGTCTCTCCCTTGTGCTTTCCAGGTAGGCTCTCTTCATGGTGGGGGCGGGGGGGCACTGTAAGGGCATCACCAGCAACAGCAAGCCTACATTGTATTTCTGTTTTAAAATGTGGGTTTATTATTCAGATAAGGTGAGGCCCACCAGTCCGGGAGACGACTGCCACTGAAAAGATAGTTGGTTACTCACGTTTTCCCTAGAGATGGCGCAGGAGTCCAGCCGGTCCCTGCAGGTCAGGAGGCAGAGGCAGGGCAGGAAGAAAACCAGGACAGGAGCCTTTGTGGTGCTTTTTGTGGGAATGGATGAGCCAGGTAAGCAGGCTAAGCAGGTTTAGGATTGGCTATTTTGAATAATTTCAGAGGGTCCTGGGGTGATTGGGGCAGAGAGAAGCCCAAGAAAAGAGGGGGCTGCGGTGTGGGCTGCAGACTGGTTAGTCTGCCTGTGGAAGGCTTGCCCGCAGGAGAATCATTTGCTGCTTCTAGGATCCAGCTAGCCCTGCGGAGGCCAGCCTTGCTAGGGTCAGCAAGGACGCTCAGAGTAAAACATCAGAAATACAGAAAGAACAGAATACACCTCGTGGTAAAGAATGTGCTTGTCCGCATCAACAGCTAACATCCTGGAAGGGCTCTGGCTGGCCCACTCGTGTGATTCTTTTAACACTAAATGTTGGTGAGGGGGCCGGCAAACTGGACGGCTCGCATATTTTGGACATGAGCGTCAAGTGGTACAATCAAAAATGGTCTGGCAGTTTCCTAAAAAACGAAGCCGACGTATGACCGAGTAATGACACATTTATCCCAGAGAAATGGAAGCTTATGTCCACATGAAAACCTGCACATGAATATTCATAACAGTTTATTTTGTAGTAGCCCCCCAAAAGTCAAGTTTTCACATACTGTATGATTACATTTATACATTCTTTAAAGAAAAGATTTTATTTATTTATTTGAGAGAGAGAGAGTGAGAGAGAGAGAGAGAGAGAGAGAGAGAGCACAGAAACAGGGGCAGAGGGAGAAGGAGAAGCAGACTACCTGCTGAGCAGGGAGCCGGATGTGGCGCTCGATCCCAGGACCCTGGAATCATGATCTGAGCTGGAGGCAGACATTTAACCAACTGAGCCACCCAGGCGCCCCTCATTTATGCATTTTTGAAACAACAAAATTAAAGAGGTGGAGAAGAATTTCCTAGTTGCCTGGAATTAGGGACGGGGCTGGGGGTGGGCAGAAGGGACCGCGTGAGGGAAATAGTTTTGGAAGAGTTCTTTCTCGTTCTGGAATAGTTCTGTATCTTGCCTGGGGTGGTGGTTATGGGATTCTGGGGCAAAATGGCTCAGCACTACACACGTATCAAAGCCAGTTTCTTGGCCTTGACACCGTGCTCTACTTCTGTAAGATGTAACCACCGCGGGGAGCTGGGTGAAGAGTAGGGGCCCTCTCAGTCCTGTTTCTGTAACTTCCTGTGGGTTTATAATCATTTTATAATGAAAAGCAAACAGATCTGAAAAACTTCTTTGCTCTAAGGGGCATGAAAAACCTTGGTGGGCACTCTTGCTGTGTTAGGTCAGGAGCAATCCCAGTGCCTGGGGGCAAGGCGGGGGTCCCCGCTCGGTTTTTCCACCTGTGTCCTAGGAGGAGACAGTCTCGGGTTTGTTCTTCCACTGACCCAGCTGTGCCCGTGATTCTGCTGAGGGATGAGCGGTGGAGCGAGTCAACCCTGTTAGCTTTAGAAAGGAAGAAATAAAGACCGAGGGTCTTTAGAAATAAGAAAGCTGATGGGATTTTATGTATCCAACCAAAATGAGTCCTGCCTGGCAACCTATGAGATGCTTCTGATATTGAGTGAACTAATCAGGAGACACTTTTCTGTGCCCTATGGGAGTGGGCACATACAAAATATAGAAGCACAGGCATAAAAACAGAAAGAGAATAAGCATAAATGAATATGCTTTTACAGGGATAGATTAAGGGGGGGGATTTCCTCCTCTGCTTTTTAAACTATGCGTTGTTTGCGGTATTTTTAGTTTACATTTTATTTTATTTTTAAATGTATACTGAGATGTATTCTTCTCCCTTGTCCCTCAACAACTATTTTTGTTAGCTTCTTGTGTATCCTTCCGTATTTTGATATAAATGCAAGCAAGCCTGGATGAGATTCTTCCCCATCCCCCATTCTACCATAAGAGTAGCATTCGAAATGCATTGTTTCTGCTTGTTTGTTTTTTCACTCAGCAGGTATCAGTGCACCGTACTTTTTCCCTAAACAGAGGGGTAAAAACAAAGGAGCAAATGAAGTATGAATGTTGTGATTACCAGCGGAGCAAACAAATGAGGACTCTGCCAGGAGAGCTCATCTGGTTGTCCCAGAACTTACCACCACTGCCTTCCACTCCAGAGCTTTCGCTCCACTCATTTTCTAGTGAAATGAAGGACTTAACATTCTTTGCCATGTACCCAGCAAGCACGGCTCCCCACTCCAGGCAATTGCACAAGTATCTGTTTCCACATGGCTTCATGTTATAAGGACTAGATAGGAATAGCCCGCTGCCGGGAGCGTGTACCTGCTGGGCGCTGGCAGGCAGCTGGGAGGGAGCCAGAGGGGCTGCCCTGTTCCGGTGAGGGGGTGAGGGTGCCGACCTCCCTTGGCAAGCCTTTGTGGGGACTCTGCTCCCCCAGTTGTCTGGGTGTGTCCGGCCCCCCAAGCTGGAGACTGGACCGGGTTCTGGGGCCTTGAGGGTGGGATGCCACCAGGAACAGAGGATGGCCTGATGGGGGAGAGTAGCAGAAATGCCAAGCTGAACATCTCACCAGGGCTGACTGCCCTCAGCCTGGCTGAATTCGTATCCTTCTCCTTCCTGTGCCTGGATGTGGCTCTTGGGAAAAGCTGGGGCGGGGATGGCGGGGAGATGGAGGGAGGCTGACTATCAAATTTTCCTCCCACCCTGAGATACATTATCTGTCCCTGGGTTTGAAGAACCAACAAATGGCCAGCAAATGCTGGTGACTTGTCCCTGGAGCTTTAGGACCGGAGAGAAGCCCCAGACCTCAGATACCCTGGGCCTCGGGGTCCCCACACCCCAGCCAGCTCCCAGTATCCGGTGGACGGCCACCTCACAGGGCCTCAGTTTTCTCACAGCAAAGGACTAAAATGGCCACCTTCCCTTTCCACGCAGTATGCAACAGAAAGAAATTAGCTTGGGTGACAAACTCAGGTGTCCAGGGTGAGGAGGGAGCTAAGTGGGGGCGCAGCTGGGGAGAAAAAAGTATTTTTGCTGGAATGCAAAGCCCTCTTGGCTTAGCTTTGATTTCTTTGCCTCGATGGAGCAAGGTATGGAAACCATTTCCCCTTTCTCCGCTCCAAGAAGGACCGCAGGTCAAGCTGACCAGAGCGCGGGCCGCAAGGCCCCTGCAGGGAGAGGATGGGCAGCTTGAGGGCTGCGAGGATGGGGGTTCCGGGCCACACCCCCACACCCGGGGGGGCGGCCGCTGGGAGCAACGGCAGGTGGCTGCCAGGCAGGAAAGCAAGCCTCGTGTCTCCGCAGCTCATTCTTCAGAAGTGGAAGCCATATTTTTATGGACATTTCCTAATGTTGAAATGTTGGCAAATGATTCAAAAACTGTAGAGCGTCGCGAGCCAATCAAAACAGGTCTGACGGCCAGATTTCCGCCTCCCTCTGCTGGTTTGCTGACCTCAGGCCCAGAGCTCTCGGGGCCCTGCGCTGTGTTCGGGGCGCACACCCAGCCGACCCCGCCCCGCAGGCCGCCGGGAGTCGCTGGCACCCTGGATTCTGAGGCATCGGTGCAGGAGGGGTTTCTGGAAGTTTGACACGGTCTTTCCCACTGTTCGCGGCAGCTGTTGGAAATCGCTGGCGTGCTCCTCAGTGACACTCAGGGGCCCCAACCAAATCAGTCACTTCTCTCTGGGCCTCCCTTTAATCATCTGCATGTAAGGCCGAAGCGGGCCAACTGGGCACGCGTCCAGATCAAACCTTTGTTGGCTCTAGGACCAGCGGTTTCTTTTGGTGGGGACTGAAGAGCAGTTTTCCTAACATGATACTAAAACGCAACAATTTCGCTCAGGGTTTTAGGTGAGTCTCCAAGGCCACACTGTCCGAAGTATGATGGGAGCCTTCAGTGTAACGTTTCTGGATTTTACATTTAAACTTTTCTAGTAGCCACATGAAGAAATGAAAAGAAATAGGTGAAATTAATTTCAATAATACATTTGATTTAATGCAATATAAAAGTGTTATCAGTTTAACATGTAATCAATCTTAAAATTAGTAGTAAGGCATTGATTTATTACTGGAAGCCCAGGACGTGGTTGGCACCTATAGCACCTCTCCAGTGCTCCATAGCCACACATGGCCCGTGGCCTCCACATTGCATGGCAAGAAGCCACGACTGTTTCCACATTCCCAAGCAAGACGCCTGGTCCCCCAAGTGGGAATGAGACTTCTGCATTTCCCCTAGTGCATACAAATAGGGCATATCTTCCGTTCCTCCCACCGAGATTCTCTTTCCACTGAAAAAATGTCTTCATGGTGAAGGATGGCCATGCATGTCTGGTTTCCCCAGCATGCACTGCTCTCCGACCTGGGCAACCTGACTCGGGTTTGTCTCCATCCCTCCCCCATCTGATCTGGGCACCGCCTGAGTAGGCAAGACCCGCATGGGAGAGAGCTGAGGAGGCCACACTGGGGTTCTAGCTGACCTTGGCCTGTAGCCTTTGAGAGCCAGCAGGAACCTCTTCTCTCTTCCTTATCCCACCCTGAAGGAGCCAGAGGCAGCTCTAACCGGGAGGCAAAGGAGAACTTCGAAGTTGAAAACAGAGAAGACAAGCTGCAGCCTCGGGTGGGAGAGTCAGCTTCAACTTGAAATGAGGTCTGGAAGTTTGGAAACCTAGATTATTTCATCAGACTGAGTTCACTCATTACTGACCCAAGACTATTTTGTTGCTAAAAGTAACCAGAGGATTTGTTTTAAAATAGTCCAACACAGGGATGCCTGGGTGGTACAGTCTGTTAAGTGTCCCAGTCTTGATCTTTGCTCAGGTCAGGATCTTGGGGTGGTGGGATGGAGCCATCGGGCTCCCCGCTCGGTGTGGAGTCTGCTTGGGATTCTCTCTCTCTCCCTCTGCCCCTTCTGCTCGTGCTCTCTCTCTAAAATAAATAAATAGATCTTAAAAAAAAAAAAATTCCAGCACACACTAAATGTGTATCCTGGGGGAAATGCAAACTGATGAGACAAGACTGTTTATACCTATTGATGCTGGGTGACTTGTTAAATGGGGTTCATTATAGCATTTTTAAAAATTTTGGTTGTATGTGAAAAGTTCCATAATAAAGTCTTCTAAATCGTGGCCAGAGGACTTTTTAAAGGGAGAGGAACAGAACCTGTCAGAGATTCACTTATGGGTAAATCAGAGTTAGCCCCATAGAGCACATTTCAATGGGTAAGTTATGGGCAAAAGGGTAAAATAATAAAATTATTTTCTGAATACATTGCATGAGACCCACTTGTCGAATGCACCATTTATTTTTTTTTCTTGGTAGTTGAATGTGTATGCTCCCATTCTCCAGCTCTTGCCTCCTTCATCATTTCGGGTGTTCCTCGTTGCTGAGACACCCCCAGTCCTCACCCTAGCAGTGTCTGGGCTCCCCGGCTTTTTTGGGTGATTTGATGACACAGTAGCTCCTTGCAGCAGACAGCCACATGGATGTTCCCGAAGCCCAGAGGCCCCCTCGGAGCGCAGAAGAATGACCTCTGTGAAAATACTGAGTTCAGCGGGGCCATTAGTCACCAAGGATCACTTGACATTTAGAAATGAACTCACAGTCCCTCATAAATAAGCCAGGACACTGACTCGTGCCTGGGGCAGGGTGCCGTGGCTAGGGTTTGGGAGGTCCCCACGCTTCCATGTCAAGTGCTGTAGGATGCATTGTATAATGTCTAAATGTGTATAAAGTGAGCAGCGTGAGCGAAGCGGTCCTTGCCAGTCTCCCTGAGGCCTACTGCTTGGAGCTGCAACCCTCGGCAGCTCCCTAGGCGGACAGATGGTCCTGGTTACTGTCCACACTGGTGACAAGCCTTTTCTGGCTCCTATGCATGAACTTACCCCTCAAGCCTGAGGCCTGGGCCGCTGTGACCCCATCTGGTTGCCCTTTCTCAGACCCGGAAGGTGTGCCGGTCCAAAAAGCTATCCTTCATATTGAGTTCATGTCACACAACTGAGGCCTCCATGAGCTTCTCTGCCTCTCTGAGAACTAAGCATTTCATATAGCTTTAACTTTTCCCCATGAGTCATTAGCTAATACATTTTGCAGCCTTCCAGGGGGCTAGATAGCGTTTAGCACTTGTGCGAATTACGGAATCCTCAAACGACCTTGCGAGGGGGCAATTATGGCTTCCTTGCTGCATACGGATGAGAAACCAGATGGGAGACCCCCAGAGGTTGCTGCCTAGTGTGACCTGCCCAGGGACATCCAGTGAGCCAGGGTGACCAGATACAGCCCAGCAGCCACTGTGTGATCCCACCTTCCAGGGAGCGGCGGGGAACCACTCTCCTTGTGGGTACAAATCGAAAAAGGAAACAAATCAGAAAGCACCTAAAAAACAAAAAACAAAAACAGAAGTACTTGGCCTGGAAGGCTCTGGGGTGGGGTTTCCCTCGGAGGGCCTGGGAAAGTCCAGTAGCCACACATTTCTCAGGCCATGTGGCTGTGGGACATTTCAGTACGACCATGGTAACCTGGGGCCCTTGCCTAGCGGGGGTTCTTGGGTGACCTAGAAGAAGAGTTGTTGACGAAGAATTTGTAATGAGGCCACATGCTCCTTCTGAGGTGCAGGGACATCCTTTCCGGGTGAAACCTGCCCTCTACCAGCATGTATTTGGTGGTCCTGCAGAAGCTGTCTGAAGAAATGGACAGACTGCCCAACACTTGGAGTTCACACAGTGCTTTCCTTACACAATTCGTTTTTCTCTCCGCAACATGGCCGCAGTGCCGTAGACCCATTAGAGAGATTAGAAAGCAGCGGCCTATGGCGGCCACATCTACTGCTTGGCAGCTTGGCCAGGACTCAAATCACACATTCAAAGTTGTATTTCTCAATTAAAAAAAAAATAGAAAAGTAAAAGAGATACCAATGGGATTTTAGCACAACCACGTGATTGTGCTAAATCCCGTGTTTCTTAAGGATTTCCCTGCAGCCCAAGTCCTCTGGACTTCCTGGTTATACCCATCTCCTGCCCCTCCCTCCTCCTAGCCCTTGGTGCTGATGAGTCAACAAGATAAATTTTTTTTTAAAGAATTTATTTATTTATTTGACAGAGAGAGAGAGATCACAAGTAGGCAGGGAGGCAGGCAGAGAAAGAGGCAGAAGCAGGCTCCCTACTGAGCAGAGAGCCTGATGTGGGGCTTGATCCCAGGACCCTGAGATCATGACCTGAGCCGAAGGCAGAGGCTTTAACCCTCTGAACCAGCCAGGTGCCCCCTCAGCAAGATAATTTATAGTCATTCTTCCTGGACAAAGAGGTCAGCATAATGGCTGGACTCATCAGCAAGCCTCAGTGAGAGCAGGATTCTGGGTCCAGATTTCAAGAAATGTAGATCCTGCCTGGCTGGATGATGATTAAGGATAAATTAAACTTGAATATTCTTTGTAGTACTTAGATCCATGACAGGGATATAAAACTCACTGAACCTCCTCACTAAAGGTGAGGACAGTGGAGTGGGAAGGAGATGTGACCCGTCAGACACAGGATCATCTTGGCCCCATTGAGCCCATGGGAGCCCAAGACAGTTAGAAGCCTCCTTCTGAGAGGCAGACACCCCTGTCTGCCATTGTTGGATAACTTAGAGCTCTTCTATGGGTCCTTTTGCCCACCCCCCCCGTACCCCCTCCAGCTGTATCTCCTTGGTCTCTGTCCTTTCCCTGCCACCCAGCCTGAACAGAAAGTTGATCCTAACCAAGTGGTCTATAAGACTTTCCTGTGGACAAAGAGCTTCAGTGCAAACCTTTGAGGCTTCCTTTGCTGACCTCCTGATGAGGATGAAGGAAGGTGGAATGGGCTTCTCCAAGGTGACACGGAGCCAAGTGGAAACCCAAATTTTCCATTATAAGCCCAAAGTCTTTCTGCTCCAGTCCTGAGAAGTAAGTCTCCTGCCGTAACTCCTATGGCATGCGGTCTGTAAGATACATGTGCCTGAGAGCACGTTCATTTACCAAGAATTTTTACCTTTTTAAAAAATTCATAAATTATGAATATCTCCCCAACTAGACTCTAAGTCCTTTGAACTAATTCAATACATTGCAAAACAAGCAAACAAACAATAACAATGCAAGCAGGGAGGAAAAAAGTGCATCTTGGCCTGGGTAGACCTTATCCTTAAATCTCTGGATGCCTCCTGTCTACCCTCTTACCCCCAACTCCAACAGGTAGTGTGAGCTCTGTGGTAGGGTTTCTGTTTCCAGAAATAGAAAATTATGATTAATAAAATCATAAAGAAGAAAAAGTACATTAACAGCACAGCACCATATTTATTGGACAAAATTTGCCTGAAAGTGGCCTGCAAGCCCAAAACTGTGTAGTTCAAGGGTCAATGCGAGTCATGCACAGAGAAGGGAAACTGGTGGGTGTGTTTCATGTTTCACCCAGTTCAGTAACTGCTCTTGATACTCAAATTGTCCCATATTTGGCCAATTCTACTTGGCTCCTGTGTCTTTGATAGCTTCTTTTCCATCCCCTAGGACAAGATATTCTAGGCTCATCTTGTACATTTCTCATCCCAGACATTTCTCCTTGAGACACTGGTTTCTTTCAGTGGGAAATGATACACTACTATCAAAATTTGATTACTGAAAACAGTTGAAAAAATTAGTTGGTGTGTGTATCCTCATTTCATGCCACCCCTTTCTCCTCTTCTTTTAGGAGCATTAATACATATGATACTCTCTCTCTTTTAAACCCTTCATGCAGTCTTCCTTTTACACACACATACACACACACACACACACGGCTGTCATTTTGGTTGTCTAAACCTCATTCTCCAGCAGTTTCCTAAGCAAGGGCTATGGAACTCCTATTCCCTGCATTTTTTTTCCCTAAGATTTTATTTATTTGATAGAGAGAAACACAGCTAGACAGGGAACACAAGCAAGGGGAGTGAGAGAGGGAGAAGCAAACTTCCTGCTAAGCAGGGAGCCTGCCCGATGTGGGGCTCGATCCCAGGACCCTGGGATCATGACCTGAGCCGAAGGCAGTCGCTTAACCAACTGAGCCACTCAGGTGCCCCCCATTCTCTGCATTTTTGCATGTTGTTGTTGCAATATTATGTTTAAGAGCCAACTTGGCTAGGTAAAAAAGTCCTTGGGTTTCATTTTCTTTCCTCGAATATCTTAAATATCCATTTTCTTGTGGCATAAAATGTTCTTGTTAAAATGTTTATTAACAATTGAATTTTCTTTTTCTTATGTGTTACTTGATCTTTTTGTCTAGATATCCAAAAGATGTTTCTCCTTTTTACTTTTAAAGTCCAACACTTTACTAGGTGATGGCTTGGTATTGGTCAATTGGGATCAATTAAGTGGTATATCCTTTCAATTCCTTTCATACTTTTTGTTTCCCCAAAGCTTCTGGGAGAAATGTGTTACTATCTCCTACCTATAGTTATAAATTTGCTATTTTTTCTTTTAGTCATTGACATTTTTGCTTTCTACATTTTTGAAGCTATTTTATTATGTGCATACGAATTTAGATTTGCTATATCTTTCTGGTGAATCAAAATTTTATTGCTTCTTGATTTTAAGTCTCTCTCTCTCTTTTTAAAGATTTTATTTTATTTTTTTAAAGATTTTATTTATTTGACAGAGCGAAACACAGCCAGAGAGGGAACACAAGCAGAGGGAGTGAGAGAGGGAGAAGCAGGCTTCCCGCTGAGCAGGGAGCCCGATGCGGGACTCGATCCCGGGTCTCCGGGTCATGACCTGAGCTGAAGGCAGTCTCCCAAGCAACTGAGCCACCCAGGTGCCCCTAAAGATTTTATTTTTAAGCAATCTCTCCACCCACTATGGTGCTGGAACTCATGATCCTAAGATCAAGAGTTGCACGCTCCACTGACTGAGCCAGCTGAGCACCCTGAAATCTACCTTTCCCTTTATATTAACGTCTATTCTGCCATTCTCTAGGGTTTGATTGCTCTTTCTTTTCCCATACTTTGACTTTTGACCTTTCTCTCTCTTTTTATTTTAGGCATGCTTCTTGTAATCAGTTTATAATGGGGTATTGTTTTTATCAAGTCAGCCTAGCTTTAAATTGGAGTATTTAGTCTGTTTACAATTTAATTACTAATCCATGTGAGCTTAAATGTTATTATTTATTTTTCTTTTTGTCCTAGTCTAAGTTTCCTTTTCTTTCTTGCCTTCTTTATATATATATATTTAAAGACTTTATTTATTTATTTGACAGAGAGAAACACAGCCAGAGAGGGAACACAAGCAGGGGGAGTGAGAGAGGGAGAAGCAGGCTTCCCGCCAAGTAGGGAGCCCAATGTGGGGCTCGATCCCAGGACCCTGGGATCGTGACCTCTGAGCCACCCAGGCGCCCTCTTCAGTTCTTTTTAAACGATTTCATTATTTCCTCTCTTCATTTGGTGGTTGTACTTTCTACAAAACGTGGTTTTTAGTGGTCAGACTTGCAAACTGCAATACTTGTTTGAACAATCGAGTTTCTAAAAGAAACAATTATTTTTATCTCTCTTTTTTTTGACAATGTGAGTACCTTAGAAAAACCTTAATTCCATTTACTCATTTCTGATATATATGTTACTGCAGTTATGTGGGCCTGCCCAGCAGCAGGTGAAGCTTCCAAAGCAAGGCTCAATCCCCTACCTGCCTCCTCTGCGAATCAGCAAATGCACCGGGCTCTGAATGCCTGCCCGCTTTACCTTCCTGAGGTTCGCATGCTAGTCACTACAGTCTCGTTGACGAAGATCACCGAGCCGGTCTGGGGGCAGGTATTGCTGCTAACAGAGCCGTCTGAACCCCGAGCTCTTTTGCACTGGTAGTGTCTGGGGAAGGTGACTCACAGACCCAGACTGTGACGCGCCGAGGGCCGTGTGTACGGGACAGCCAGCCCTGTGAGCTGGACAGATTGCCTGGCTATCTGAGTAAACAGAATCCAAAAGGGCACCTGAGGTGGCCTGTGCTGTCCTGAGCAGATTTGGGATCATTGCCCAGGGCCCAGGGCCAATGGGGCCTACCCAGCCTCCATAGGTCAACACAAAAATAAGCTCTTTGTTCCACTTTCACAAAGATGGACACAACAAGGGCTCAGTGCTGGTTCAACAGCCTGTAGTTCAAAAACTGGAGTCTGAGCCAAAGATCAGAGCTGGCGCATCCTTGCCAGGGGCTGAGGAAAGGTGAGACAAGGCATTCCTGGAACTAGTGCACAGCGTGCTTACGAATCTGAACCCAACCAGGATTGAGGGGTGCGGTGGGGAGGGGCGGTGTGAGGCCCTGCATGACCCTCATTGGCAAGGGCGCAGTGTGGGGCCAGAACTGCCACACTTGCACAATGCCATCTTCTTGGTGTTGTGGGCTGAACTGCATCCCCCCAAATTCACATGTCGAAGTCCTAATCCCCAGGACCTCAGACTGTAACTGTATTTGGGGATAAGACTTTTGAAGGTGACCTTATGTTAAATGAGGCTGTGTATGTGGTCTGCAGTCCAGCAGGACTGGTGACCTTATTTGAAGAGGGAGAAACACCGGAGATGAGCATATGCAGAGAGAAGGCCACATGAGGACACAGCTAGAAGGTGGCCATGGGCAAGCCAAGGAGAGAGGCCACAGGAGAATCGAACCTGCCAACACCTTGAGCTCAGACTTGCAGTTTCTGGGACCATAAGAAGATACATTCCTGGGATATGGGTGTCCCCCGCCCCTGTTTGTGGTGCTTTGTTATTGGCAGCCTAGACACACGAATACACCTAGGGTGTGGTGAGATACTCTCAGGTGACAGAGGTGATGGTATGAACCCCCAGCCTCCCCGGAAACACCCTCCTACTCCACCTGGTCCTGCGGTATCTGCTTTGGAGAAACGCCTTCCAAGTGCTTTCTTTGCTCCATCAGTTTCTGGTCTGTTTGCTAGCCTTAGCCCAGTCACCTCCTTCCCAATGAGAGCATCCTAGCAGGCTTCTCTGAAGGCAGGGAGTCTGGATCTCTGGGGTTTCTGTCCTGAGGGTTGCTGGCACCTCAGTTCCTGGCTTTGCTGGAAGCACCAGAAGGACTGGGGAGAGGATCTGCTCCTTGGTGGGGTTCCCACATCTCAGGGGCCGGGACATCTTTCCATTTGATGGGCTGTTCATGACTTGCAGGAACTTCTTTCTAAACTTCTTACCCTGCTCTTTCTTGTTCTGCTCCTGTGAGCCAGGTCGGGCTCTTGGGGTCTGAGAATGACCCAGACCGAGCTGTGTTTCTTGCCTTCATGGCAGGACAACTGGGACCTAAGCTCGGTGACCCCCACCCCACAGGTGAGCAAGGCCGGGAAGGACGTGAGGAGGTGGAGTAGGCAATGAGGTGGGACTTCACTCCTGGGTGATGACCTTTTCTGTTCCGGGGCAGGGGTGAGGTGGGGTGGGGGGTAAGGGGGTGGGGGGGTGGTTCCTACAATGAACACAACATTGTTTAAGCTCTGTATGTTTAATAGCCCTTACCTAACTCTAACCAAAACCAGTATACAAATGGAATGCAGAAAGACTCTACACTAGTGAAGTTCACGGTAGCATGCTTTCTTGGATACCATCTGCCATGTTATCTTTCTGGACTGAACACTGAACATTGGGCGTCGTGAGGCCACCTGCGTGGTGCGATGAAGCGGCTACTCCGTGTCTCTGCTCCATTGGAAAAACCCCAAACTCTCCACTTGCACAGAACTCGGTGGTGTTGCTTATGAACGAAGTCCTCCTTTCTATTCTTTTAAAAAATACTACGTGGCTCTAAAATCTCTAGAAACAGTTATGAGATGATCTTTTCTTATGATGTGCAACATGTTTACATTAATTTTTAAGATTTTTGTTCAAAGGAAAATTAAAATTCTCAGAGGGGTCAGGGACCTTCGAGATTTATCTGGCGTTTCTCAGGGTGTTTGTGGACCCCAATTTAAGTCAATGGATTTGAGGTTCTAGCTTTCATGTGAGCAGCTTTCTACCTGCTCCCCTCTGGCCCTAGTCTGTACCACGCTACTCCAATGCCCCGTGGGGCCAGGTCCCCAGAAGGTGCATGGGGCTGGCTTGTTTTTATTTTGCTTTTCCTGCGTGGGGCCAGGTGCGCGTGATGAGTGCAATACGACCAAAACCCAGAGGGCGGTTGAACTGCCCGAGGGAATGCTCCCCGCTCCACTGGGGCTTCCCAGCTGTCTGGCGACAGGTCCCCACGTCCCTGGGCTGGGGCTGGCCCAAGGAGGAGCCTCCAGCACACAGCTGATCCTGGCTGGGGACTGGCTGCTGACCGTGCCTCCACTGGAGGAAAAAATAGCAGTTCGGTCCTTGGAAAATACTAGCGTCTCACACGACCAGAATAGCAACTGGAGACGTACTTAAAAACAGAAACACCTGCCTTGGAATGGTGACAGGAAATGAGATTTCAGAAATGCCGCCCCGCAGCCAGGAGGCACCAGCCCCTCCCTCCGCTTTGGCCGCCCGCGGGGATCTGTCCCTTCCCTGGGAAAGCCCCACCCCTCTGACCCTCGCCCCGCCCCTGGCCCCCCCTGCGGCGCAGCGGGGGCGGGGGCGCTGAGGCAGGTGTGGGGGCGCTGGGTTGAGGCTGGAGCGCCGGCAGCTGCTGCGAGCTGGCTCCCACGTGCAGACCTCCTGGCTGGTAACCGAGTCAAGGACAGCCAGTCATGGAGGGACGGGGGATGGCTGGCCCTCTGAGGCCCACCGGGTGCAGCCGTCCTTCCATGGGCCCCACAGATCCTGCTGGCAGTCCTCAAGACCAATGACATCTCTTCAGAGGTCTCCATGGGGCTCTTCAGGAAAGAGTCTGCGGCGGGGTCTGCAAGCCGGGGTACACACATTCCAGAGGGTGTGGAAGATCCTCCGTGGGGTCCAGGAAAGGAATTAGCCTGTTTAGATGACCATTTGCCTTCAGTGAAAGAGAAAGCTGTGCGGCGTTATCAACATCAAATGCCTATGAATTCTGGCCCCTGACCCCTGACGGTGGTGAAGGAGTGGAGTCCTGAGGGAGAACGGGGGCCTGCAGCTTGGGGCAACCGCCGTGGGTGTGCTGAAGGGAATGGAGAGATTCGATCGTTTACACTCCGGTAACTCTCAGAAAATGGCCAGTGGCTTTAAGACATCGTTGAAAGGGCACCTGGGACTGGAGAGAACCTGATTTGGAAATCAGGCCGAGCATCGCTTGGATGGCAGAGCTGACTGACTCTTCTCACCTCAGCATGAGCTCGCTGTGAGCCAGGTTAGGAGGTTCGAGCCCTAGTGTTTCCAGCAGATCTGAGGGAGAGATGGCCCAAACCGAAATTGTGTGGAAGACCAACTGAACTAGGACTTTACATCCATAGGCGCTGGTGTTGACCTCAGCCTGAGACACCAGAGATAGCAAGACATTTACAAATATTGTTAATTTCATCGGGATTGCACCCTTTTCAGTCTTTTTTGTGGATGGTTTTCCTTGGAGGGAAACTGTAATATGTAGGTAAATAGATATAAAATAAGACAATGAGAACCGCTGTGGAGGTGTGAACAGCCCTTTGTCCCCAGGTAAGGGTGGGCAGGCAGCAGGAACACTTGAGGATGGCTGATCTAGTTTTTCAAACTTGCGGTGCCTCAGAATTACCAAGAGGCTTGTTAAAACACAGGTCGCTGGGCCCACCTCCAGGGTTTCTGAGTCGGTCCCTCTGGGGTGGGACTTGAGAGTCTGGGCTTCTAACAGGGCCCCAGGAGCTGTGCTGCATGTGGGGCCTGTGGGGTGTGTAAGAGTGGGCCCAGTCAGAGGGGAAGCAGGCTGAAAGCCACATCAGCTTTCCTCGTGGTTAAGACCAGGGGCGCCCTGAAGACCAGGGATAGCCGCTTGCCGGCTGGCCACACAGCCTGGAAGGGGCCCTCAGGGACAGATCCCTTAGGCTGAAGCCTGGCTTTGCAACCACATCTAAGAACAAGAAACAGCGTGCTAAGGGATGCTTTGGTTCCCTGGGGCAGGAGTGGGGGATGAGGGGCTTAAAGGCCATCTACTTGCCTCACCCCAGGACACAGTGCTTGGAACTCTCAGGCTGTGATGTTGCAGAGATCTGATGGCACCCCTGCAGGGCCACTGGCTAGCTTTCGACCTCAAATCTTCAGTAAGGTAAATATGCAACGGGACAGAAATATCTTATTTTGCACGCTCTTGTTCCCTTTGAGAAGGGTGGGTATTGGTGGAGGAACTGAACCACCCGTGGGGTTAAGGGGCGGGGGCAGGAGCTGGGTGGTCCGTGGGTAGGGGTGCAGGGAGGAGGAGGAAGCTGTGGTCAGCACCGGGGAGACTTGAGAAGAAAGCTGTGAGCAGTGTGTGTGTGTGGGGGTGTCGGGCTCCATACACCTCTGTCCCATGCACTCTCAGCAAATAGGGCAAAGATGGGGCTGAGTTCCGCATCTCTCATCTGGTGGCAAAGGCCTGGGGCAGAGGTTTGACGCACAGCAAAGCGTGGTGTTTTCCCCATCTCCCTCTACTCTGGGCTCCCTCCCAGGGATTAATGCATTTTTCTAAGGAGTCTCTTGAAAACCAGAAGCAGTAATGCACCAAGGGATATACTTCTGATGGCAGGATTTCAAGTTCAGACTGGGAGGTAAAGAGTGTCCCTTATAAATGGGGCCCCCATCCCATCCATCCACAGGCCCTGTACTTCTGAGGGAAGGCCTGCTGTCAGATCAGCTTTTCCGCATCCGCCTACACTGGCTTCAGGGAAGAACATTAGAATCCCAGCCCCAGGCATGCAGCCTGCAGGGAGAAGCCCTGCCTCCAGTGCGGCCTAAGCACTAATCATGGGGCCCAAGCTTTGTCTTTAGGGTTAATTATGGAGGCTCCTTTATCCACAAAGTAGTGCCCATAAGGAGCCAGTGAGAACGGTGTGGAGTCCACGAGACCAGCATCCAAATCCTCACCCCCACCCGCTTGCCACGAGCCATGGGTGATGAGGGTCCCCACTGTGGATGGTCATGGGGATGCGGTGAATGTGTGCAGAGTGCCAGGCCCTTTGGGTGCTCCCCTGCAACATTATGTGCTGATTCCATTGAAAAGCCCTTGTGGGTTACTGCACTAAAAGCTACACTTGGAGGATCTTATCCTGGCTTCCCCAGGCATCTGAAGGTAAGAGATTTTATCTCATTTGTTCATTTGTGCACATGGAAATCTTGAGTGCAGAGTGCAGGTCAGACAATAAACTAATAGCTGTATAAGAACAAAGAACAATAAAAGCCTCTCTGGAGGGCGCCTGGGTGGCTCAGTGAGTAAACGTCTGCCTTTGGTTCAGGTCATGATCTCAGGGTCCTGGGGTGGAGCCCAAGTTGTGCTCCCTGCTCAGTGGGGAGTCTGCTTCTCCCTCTCCTCCCCTCCCCCCTACCCTGCTGTCTGCCCCTACTTGTGCTCTCTCTCTCAAGTAAATAAATAAAATCTTAAAAAAAAAAAAAGCCTCAGAAGCACCTTGAGACTCTGGTGGGTCTCCCTGGAGACTGTGCTGCGGGGGGGGTGGGGGTGGAGGGATGGGGGGAGTGGGGCAAGTCAGGGAAGGGCGGGGCAGGGGGGGCGTGGCCCTGCCCGAAGATGGAAGCCCATTTCCACCCGCAGGCAAAGTGGGAGAAGAATCACAAAGGGGCTGCCAGGCCTAAGGGCTCACAGGGAGAGGGAGGGGAGGCTGAGGGGTCTGGGTCTGGGCAAGGCTATGGGTCCCTGGAGCCCTTCTCTGCTCCCCTTACTCCCTGGAGGCATCCCGGGGTGCTGAAAGCTGCTGAGTCAGGGCTGTGGACTCAGACCTGGATGCAGAGCCTGCTCTCCTGCTTTGTGTTGGGAAGTCATTTTAGTGCTCTGAGCCTTAGTTTTTCCATCTGTAAAATGGTGCTAATTATATCTCCTTATTCACTCTACTCTGGAGAAGCAGATGAAATCATGAGGAAGGCTTTGAGGACAACAGCACCTTATACCCATTACCTACCATGTGGCAGATGGAAGAGCCAATGTCTACAGTGATAGCCTGCTCCTCAAAGGCTTTTATATTTTAAAAATAACAAATCCGGGGCACCTGGGTGGCTCAGTTGGTTAAGCAACTGCTTTGGGCTCGGGTCATGATCCTGGAGACCCCGGATCAAGCCCCACATCGGGCTTCCCGCTCAGCAGGAAGCCTGCTTCTCCCTCTCTCACTCCCCCTGCTTGTGTTCCCTCTCTAGCTGTGTTTCTCTCTGTCAAATAAAATCTTTAAAAAATAAAAATAACAAATCCATAACGAAACCCCTCAAATGCCACAGCAACATGGAGCAGTCTTACCTTTCAGCCTTGTTTGGAGGCGAGGCAAGGACTCTCACAGGTGGATGGAGTGAGAGGAAAAAGCTGAATCCGGGCGCAGCTGTGCAGGCGGTGGGGGGTGGGCACGGCTGGCTCCCCCGCAGCTGGCCGCCGGCCGCCAGCGTTAAGGCCCAAGAAGCTCCAGTGAGTGTCCCGAAGGCAGCGGCTGCACAGGTGGCCAGTGGGCAGCTGCTTCCTTCGAGATGGGCCCCGGGGGACAGTATCAGGACAGCAAGGGCCACCCGTCTGCACCCGCCTCCCTGCCTGAGGTGGGTGGTCTCCTGCACTTTCCTCACCTCATGCTTTACCTGGCCAGGGCCTCGGAGAGCAGAGGTCTGGCCCTCTGCCTGCCTTGCATGGCCTGTGAGCTAAGAAGAGTTTTCCCACCCTGAAACAGTGTGAAAATCTTTAAAAAAAAAGTAATATTTTGTGACATGTGACAGTCATACAATTCAAATGTCAGTGTCCATAAATAGGGACTTGTTCCCTTGTTGTGGGGTCTTTGGCCACTTTCCATGCTACAGTGGCAGCGCTTGAGGACAGATGGTCCACTAAACCTGAAATACTTATTTTTTTCCTATTTTTTAAAATTAACATATGATGTATTATTTTCTCCAGGGGTACAGGCCTGTGAATCGTCAGTCTTACACAAGTCACAGCACTCACCACAGCGCACACCCTCCCCAGTGTCCATCACCCAGGCACCCCATTCCTCCTCCCCACCCCCCAGCAATGCGCAGTTTGTTTCTCCGAGATTGAGAGTCTCTTATGGTTTGTCTCACTCCTTGGTCCTGTCTTGTTTCATTTTTTCCCTCCCTACCCCCACGGCCCCCCTAGCCCTGCCTCTCAAATTCCTCATATCAGAGAGATCATATGATAATTGTCTTTCTCTGATTGACTTATTTCACTCAGCATAACACCCTCCATTTCCATCCACATCGTTGCAAATGGCAGGATTTCATTCATTTTGATGGCAGCATAGTATTCCATTGTGTGTATATGTGTATATATATACACACACCACATCTTCTTAATCCATTCATCTGTTGATGGACATCTAGGCTCTTTCCACAGTTTGGCTATTGTAGGCATTGCTGCTATGAACATTCGGGTGCAGGTGCCCCTTCGGATCACTACATTTGTATCTTTAAGGTAAATACACAGTAGTGCAATTGCTGGGTCATAGGGTAGTTCTATCTTCAACTTTTTGAGGAACCTCCATACCGTTTTCCAGAGTAGCTGTACCAGCTTGCATTCCCACCAACAGTGTAGGAGGGTTCCCCTTTCCCCACATCCTTGCCAACATCTGCCATTTCCGGGCTTGTTAATTTTAGCCACCGAAATACTTATTATCTGGTGCTTTGCAAAGAAAGCCTGCCGATCCCCGACTTAGATCATTCCTTCCAGGAGCATTTGAACTTTAATTGACTCTCCCGCCTTAAACAGCAGAGATGAAGCTCTTAATGGTAGACTTTAGACTAGATGCCTATCTATGGTGAGTGGCTCCCTCAGGCTGACTTTGCCCGGAGAAGGTGTGGGGAAAATTAGAGCCCAGGAACAAAGAGGCAGCAGGTTGTAAAATAGTAGACTGGAGTTTCTAATTCTGGCTTCAACAAACTAATAATTATGTGATCTGAGCAAAAAGGCTCCTCACGTCCTGGTGCTTTTCTCATCCATTCAGAATCTGCCCTCTCGGCCTCAAACAGGAAGATAATAGCTGTGAAATGCTTTGCTGATCTAAAGCATCATTCAAATGCAAAGATCAGCCAGGCTCTAGAATCCTGATAAGGGGCATTTCTCTCTCTCCAGGCGAAGGGAACAAAAGGGACGGTGCGTGTCGCAATCCAGTTCTCAATCATCCCAAGTCAAGATGCTTGCTTGGCAACAAGACTCTTACAGATCCTTGGCATCTATGCAACTGACATTCAGTCATTCCCCAGCCACCCGGAAGGCCTCCGACTGTCTACTTGCCATTACGCTGAGACACAGAACTGAGCTACTCATTTGCTTCTTACTGAGTGAATCTAGCAGATGGCAAAGCAGTCTTATCCCGGGATGCCTCGCTCTTCTCTTGTTAAAACAGATGTAATAATTAATAAAGTGATTTAAAACTTCCTTTATAAATAACGGCTCTGTATTCATGACGTTGGCTCTCTCAAAAGTCTGGGGAGGAACTCTAGGAGTGCTGTGGGTCCACAGTGAAGAGTTTATTTGCAATCAGGAGACTGGCCTCAGGCAGAGGCAGCCGTCTCTAGATTCTGTCTAACATGCCTTTAAGAAAAACTCCAGGATGTGGCTTCCTTTTATGGCAGTCCCAGTTTCCGGTTCCTAGAAATAGCTGATTCCAACAGCACCTGATGATCACAAGTCACAAGTCACCTGAGGGGGCCCGCGGCCAGGAATGGATGACAACCACATTTTATTTGGGCACCGAAACACGTTGCAGTCCGAAGTGCAGCCACGCCCCGCAACGGTCCCAGCGCGTGCAACAGAATCTGCAGCTAATGTGTTCATTTCCATTCCGCTAAGAGACACGTGTGCTCTTAAAAATGCAGACCCACGCTGGAGCCCATGCCAAAGACAGTTGTGACAGATTGCATCACCTAAATTTTCTTGTTCATAATAGCTAGCCCATGCTGGCAGTGTGAGTTGGCCAGTTGTGTGCTATTTTAAACCCTTCCTGCTCTTTTTCTCATTTGTGCCAACAGCACACAAAGCTGCCCAAAAGGAAGGAATTCAATCAGCATTAGAAGAATGCACTGAAGTTCTGTTTCCTAAACCCCAGGGGAGATGTGAGTGGGAGGAGAGGACCCAGCTAGCCAAGGACAGAGTCCTTTCTATGTGTCTGTTTCCCCAGGCCAGGCACTGGACCCAGCTGACAAATGCTAGTGGGAGGGAAACATGGAGAGTGGCTGGTAGCAAAGAGAAGCCTGGGAAAGAGTAGGGACCAGGAGGGGGTGAAAACATTTCCTGCTGCTTCATCCTGGCCAAGTTTTCATCTGCCACCCCCAGAGTCCCATCGGTCTGCCTGGCTGGGTCCAACAGGCCTGGACGGAAAAGGCTGCAGGCAGGACTAGTCACCACCCTGCCCTTACCCTGGTCCTATCCCCCATCTAACGCCGGAAGACTTATGGAGCCATAATGTCTTTCTGGGCCTTCCAGTCAGGTACTTGAACTGTTGGACTGAAGGTCACTCTTTTCTCTGATCTCCCTCCCTGTTCAGTCTCAGCATTAACACATTTTCCCCCTCTCCCCAGCCTCCTCCCCTTTTCTGAAATGGTACGCAGACCTTGGGGAAGGCTCTGTGGGGTGTCCTGCACGCTGACACCTCCGTGTGCTCAGCCCACAGCCTGGGTTTCACTGTGGTAGCTGAGGACTGCACCACCAGCCCGCCTCCTATTCCGGATAGTGCTGTTCCTTAGCTCTGTACTGACGAGTGAGGGGGGCTAGGGGTCCTCCACTGGCCCAAGTCCTCCTGAGGCCCCAGGGGGTCAAAGTGCAGGCTTGTGTTGTGGGAGTGATAGGAGGGGAGGCAGCAACGTGGGATCAAGTCCCCTCTAAAAGAGGCACCCCGCGGCTTTGTACCTACTAAGGGGGTCAGGCTGGTCTTGCAGGGAACAGGCTGCTGCGTGTGAACCCCTGGCAGTGCTCACATGTTCTGGAAGAAGATACAACGATGTCTGGGAACATCTGATTATTAAGAACACCAGGGAATAGGTATTTTTTATGAATGAAGTACTTTACACCCAGGGGATTTTTTTGGGCCACAGTTAATATAAAGTATGAATTCAGAGACCTTTAAATGCTGAAATGTTTTGAGAAAAGGTAGGTTCCAGGTTGGCCCCGTGGCAGGTTGTTCCAACCCAATGGCCAGCGTGGGCTCAGCTTCCCCAGTCTGTTCTGGGATCAGAGTCCCCTGGGGCTCAGTTCTTCAACCTCACCGACCCTTGTTCCCCTCCCCCACCTGCAAACTGGTGGACTGCCTTCCTTCACAGGGTTGGCAGTGGCGTCAAGTACAATCACAGAAGGAACTCTCCTGGAATGAAGTCATAAAAAGAAAGTGAGGCATTGAAGACAGAGACTGGAAGCCCCTAAGTCTGAAGACTTGAGATGGAACGTCTTTCCTTGGCTCAGCTTTCCTGTCCCCTGCTGTACTGTCAGGCTCCACCCCCATTTGTGCCATCTTTCCTGATCAAAATAGACTGTTACTCAAGTCCAGAGTTTTTTGTTCCTCTTTTGCGTTCAGAAGCAACTGCAGTTCGGACGCCTATGAAGCTCCTGAAGAGCCTGGCCATGGGGAAATCCGCGCGTTGATTCCCATGAGAAGGGGCTCCCAGAAGCCCAAGGAAAATCATCTGTTGTGAAGCCGGAGAATTTCTTCTCATGACGCTGTTTTATAGACAGCGAGAGCACAAAGGATTCCTAAAGATCTCACCTGCCTTGCATGAAAGCACCAACCTCAGGGGTATGTGGTACGTGAGGAACACCTAGGCACATGGCTTTCACTCTTAGAAGTGCATGTGGGGAGTTGTCATTTCAATATCATGTATGGATGTTGTTTCGGAAAATGCAAATTGCTCATTGATCAAGAATCAACGCAAGACTTCGAAGAAGTTCCAGGCTTAAAGCAGTAATCTACAAGTCTAGCTTTGGAGAATTCCACACCTCCTCCCTACCACCTCAACATACACAGGCCTGCCTGGCCCACCCCCCAGGGCGAGGGCAGGCCTCAGCGCTTCTAGAAAGGCTCCCAGGTGACTCATGTGCAGATGAAATTAAGCAGTGGAGGTCCAGGAATGCTTGCCCTGGAAACTCTGGGTATGAGATGGGAAGGTCTGGGGCACACTCCCCCTGCGCTGGTTTCCGATCCCTTTGTAGATGAGCTGGTGCCTTCTTCAAGGTCCGAGTGATATAGTGCAGATCCATCAGGGAGCTTTGCTGGATCAGGCCAGTGTCCATATCAAGCCCGAAAGGATGAGGAAGCCACCGAGGTGAACTCCAAATGGTCTTGGTGCTACACAGCATGCCCTGTGACACTGCTATCATTCTGGCCAAAGGGACCAAGGAGTCACACTTAGGTGGCTTTTTCCATGTTTTGTTGATGGGCAGTGAACTAAGAATATCTTACAAAGCCCTGCAGAAGTAAGAGAGCAGCCCCCGACCCCTCCCAAGGCCTAGAAGTGATGCTTCTGAAGACCTCTGCTTCCTTCCTGAAACCAGAGTCAATAGATAAACCACAGAAAAATGAGATTTTTTAGAAAGGTGCAGATGTCCTAACTTTTCAAATAAAATCTTAGCGCCCAGAATATAGATTTTTTTAAAGGCAGCTTAGTCCTTCATTGTTTGCTCCACAAACAGCATAGTATCCTTGAGCAAATAGATTTTGAGGTGGCTTGATGTAGCCGCCAGCCTCGTGGACAACCTGTCCTGGTGGCAAATGAAAGCGAGGGAGGATGTGGTGAGCTACAGAGCGAGCCGCTGGGGCACAGGGAGATCTCTGAGTCCCTGGAAAGGCCAAGAGAAGGCTTCAAGAAGAAGGGGGCCTGAGACTTATCCTAGCTGGAAGGTAAACCGCTCAAGGGAAAGGAAGCAGTACAGAGCAGGGGTGAAGGAGGGCCTTGGAATCCCACCAGTTCTGCCTCTCAGCCTGTGTGACCTCAGGCAGGTGCATTCATTGGATGTGGGCTTCTTACCTGGAAAAGGGGGGGTACTTCCCTCACAGAGTTTAAGGATTAAAGGCAACTATCTAAATACTTCATAGCATGCTTCGCTCAAATACTCATAAATGGTGGCTATTGTAACCATTTAATAAGTTCTCTGTTATTTGTTCATAGAATGTCTAGTACCTAGGACTTGCTCAGGTTGACTAGATGGCTAAATGAGGGCGTTGTTCAATGTTTATCTAAAGCAATGGCTCTCCCATGGAGCAGTTGTGCCTGTGTCCGAAGGCATTCGGGATTGCTGCAACTGGATGTGTGTCTGTGCGTGTGTTTGGACAACTAACAAGTACGTGGAGAAGAGGGATGTTTCTAAACGCCCTGCAATGACAGGACAGGCCCAGCCCCCCAATTATTGCCCCAAATGTCGGCAGTGCAGAGGTGGAAACAAGGGAGAAGCAGGGGTTTGCCTGATGAGGAGAGGGAGGGAAGCAAATAGATTTACAAGTCTGGGATCTGGCATCTAATGAACTCCTGCAGGTATCCCTGGGGGAGGAATCCTCTTCTCCACGAGGACAGCTTTAGCAGTCATACAAGATTACATCAGAGAAACTGGATTCTGATTTAATCCTCAGAGATCAGTGGACTGACTTCAGTTTTTTGGTGAGATGTGAAAAAGCAATAGAGATGAGAGGGGCGGGAAGGGAACGCAGTTGGAGGCTGCAGTGGGGTCCAGGAAAGATAAACGGGCATCACATACAAGCAATAGATGGGGTCCCTCTCTCACTTTTAAAATGTTTTTAAAGATTTTATTTTTAAGTAATCTCTCCACCCAGGGTGGGTCTCCAACTCAAAACCTTGAGATCAAAAGTTGCAAGCTCCACCAACTGAGCTAGCCAGGCGCCCCCCATCCCTCTACTTTTTCCCCCCTAGGATAAGGCAAGCTAAATACTGAGAGACTATAAAGCACTAAGGAAAGGGAAGTTTCCATGATTCAGGAAAGACTAAATCCTCAGAAAGTCGACAAAGGTATCCAGCAGAGCCAGTATCTGCTCCTGCTAGGGCCTTCGAGATGAAATTAAAAACCTAAGTAAAAGTCCTGACGAACACAGTTCCAGTCAATTTTTGACATTTCAATTGCTGGCAGAGCACTCTGGAGCCCAAGATGAGTCCACACATCAGTTCCGAAACAAGAATTTGTGCCTTAGCCCAGCCCAAGTCCTTCACGGTCCTGATAGTTTGGGAATACAACGGAACCCTATTGTATTAAGAAGTGTTATTGAAATCTTTGGTTGGTGTGCCCGGGAATTCTGGAACCAGAGTTCGGTGGAAAATGTTCACATCTCTGAAAATGCTTTTAGACTTGGGGATTTTTATTTTTACCTTAAGCTACTTAAGCTTTTAAGCCTCAACTTTTTCCCTGCAAAATGGAAAGAAGGGTCCCTGCACACCTAGGGCTGTGGTAAAGATGATTACGCACCTGTGTTCACTTTGTACCGACTGGGTCACCCAACTGAAGGTAGCATTTTAAAACCCATAGGCTTTGTACTTTTGGTTTACATGGCTCCTTAGCAGTACTTCCTCTTTTCCCAGGGCTGTGCTGGGTTTTAAGAAGAACCAGAATAGGAGGGAAACAACTCAGGAATGCCTGTTAGTCACCTCACAGCATCTCTTGAGCTTTGTTTCTGGAGTTTCATGCACTCCTCACAGGTAGTTATTCCCACTTCAAAGATAAGGAAAAAGAGACTCAAAGTATACAATCCACAAAATATGGGATGAGAGGCTCTCTGTCAAAGCCAGAAAATAGGCAGACTTGAATTGAAACAGAATCCAAAGCTGAAAGATAAACTTTGTGGGGCCCAGTCTGGAAGCAGCTTCCAGAATGAAGTGACTGAAAAATGAGATGTAGCCTACAAGGTGTCATGCTCAGGAGGCCTCAGACAGACTGACTGGGAGTCCATTTGATGCCGTCTTTTACCTGGAAACATATACCTAAGTGTGTCCAAATGGTGATGATGGAAGGGATGACAGAAGACTGGCAAAGTTAAAAGAAGTAAGGTCAAGAGCTGAAGGACGTCACTGAAAGGGTTGAGGAAATGGAATAGCAGTAAGCAAGGCTATTAATAAAGAAAGTAAAAGCGAAAGGACCGTTTCTGTGATCCTTGACCAGTAATCTTTTGACCCGAAGCTGTATTTTCCAGAAAGCACTAAGAATCACCTGCTTAGGAAGAGAAAACATAAAATATGATCCTGACTTCAGAATCCTCACTCCAAGCTTCTAGGCATGAGAATAAGGTTTCTTTGATTTTCGTGAGGGGATCAAGAAAAGCCACTGGGATAGACCAGGAAAATGAGACAGTATCGGAATGTGTTGCCTCAACTTCAAAATGAGACCATGGCTCGCAGAATGGGAACCTTCACCATGTACCGGAAAGACAAACCTAGGAAGGTATGTCTAGCCTCTAGACAACTGGGACTTTTAGAATTAAAAAGAAACATCCTAAGCCATACCACTGGTGACTTGACGTTTGGAAAGAAGAATGTACTTTCCAAGAAGTACAAATTTGGTAATGTATTCAATAGCGGAGGGAAGATCCACTGAATCCAAACCTGAGAACCCATTCATAATCTATTCTTGTTTTTTTTTTTTAAGATTTTATTTATTTGACAGAGAGGAACACAGCTAGAGAGGGAACACAAGCAGGGGGAGTGAGAGAGGGAGAAGCAGGCTTCCTGCCGAGCAGGGAGCCCGACGTGGGGCTCGATCCTGGGTCTCCGGGATCATGACCTGAGCCGAAGGCAGTCGCTCAACCAACTGAGCCACCCAGGCGCCCCATTCTTGTTTTTTTTTAAATCAGTAGTCAAGATACAGAAAAAAAAGTCCTCAGTCTGACGTAGTACAGACTGTTTTAAGAAAGTAGCTTTAAGAGCAGCTTTTAGACACCCACACAATTATTTCACACATATGCAGTTCTTAAAATTATTTCTAGCAAGTTCTTGCAGATGCCACCAACATGGAAGATATGAATTAGCCCATCTTTGCTGTTTTTCTCTGTGGTTTTAAAGTCTTACTTTCACAAGACTTTTCTTCATAAATGATATTAACCATTTCTTAATAATAAATAGGCATGGCTATTTCTTTTTAACTCTATTATCATATTCTAATTGTCACCCAACAGTGAAACTCGAAGACTTTTAAAAAAACACATACATGGTCAGCATTAGTGAAATCCACAAACTACCAATCTCTTTTGAAATCTTATTTTTCTAGTTGTAAATTTATCTTTAAAGTATGATGCCTAGTTTCTCTATTTCAGCACATTACATCTATGACTCAGGTAGTCGTGAAATCACCACCTCCTTTGGGTCACTTGTTATGATGTCTTGGTAATTCCCCCGAAAGTGCAGCAACAGATAACGTCAAAAGTTCCACTGTTTCCTTTTGATCTTGGGAAATGTCATGCAAGATACAAAGCCTTTCAAAGCCTTGGCACTTTGAAAGAGAAATACCTACAATTTATTTCCCAGTTTTAAATACTAATTATTCCATTCTTTTAAAATGTGCCAGAATCACATTTTAAAAGCCCTCTCATGTTTCAGTTAGTAGAGGCTAACTACCATTGACTTATCCAAGAACATTCTAATCTAACAGTCCCTCCATCTGTCGCTGGGGCATAGGTCGGTCAATACCTGTATTTTGACTTTTTTTTTTAAATATTTTATTTATTTGACAGAAAGAGATCACAAGGAGGCAGAGAGGCAGGCAGAGAGAGAGAGGAGGAAGCAGGCTCCCTGCTGAGCAGAGCGCCCGAAGGGAGCCTAGATCCTAGGACCCTGAGATCATGACCTGAGCCGAAGGCAGAGGCTTTAATCCACTGAGCCACCCAGGTGCCCTATTTTGAGGTTTTGTACAGCCTTTAAGATGGTGACACTGACCTTCCCCATCTTGATATTCAATATGAATGTAAGCAATAAATTATGCATAATACTGCTAGAGGCTTTGGGTAAACATTGAAATGTTGCTGGTAGGCACTGAACCATGATTTATATAATCTTAGCCTTCATTTCCCATTTCAAACTAGCAAGTTCCTCTCAGTTTTTTGTTGTATATTCAGCTGAGTATCATAGGTCCCTCTTAAGACTTTCATGTTTAGGAAGTTATTTCTGCATACTCTTAAAGAGATTGAAGATTTATAATTTTAAAACACAAAGGCAGCAGGAACTCACTTAGGCATCAGGTTTCAACACCTCCGTCTTCCATGAGACCTTTAGAGAACACCCTGGAGGCCTAGAGATCTGTGGTTTCTCTTGGGCTGTTTTCCTCTTTGGCCTACCAATTCCCACCTCTCATTGGTGAACTCTACTTACTATTTAAAGTATCTAAACGCCTATCCTTCCTAAGGAAGTCCTCTTGCATTGGTGCACAGATGCTACCTTTAAAATGTAAAAGTAGATAAAACATTAATACAGAGGCAGCATGAAAATCCCAAATGGCAAGAAAATTTAATTCTTCCACAATTTTCAATTATTTCTCACAGTCAGTTTGAAGATCCTTTTTTTTTTAAAAAAGATTTTTATTTAGAGAGAGATCACAAGTAGGCAGAGAGGCAGGCAGAGAGAGAAGGAAGCAGGCTCCCACTGAGCAGAGAGCCTGATGAGGGCCTCGATCCCAGGACCCTGAAATCATGACCTGAGCCGAAGGCAGAGGCTTTAACCCACTGAGCCACCCAGGCACCCAGCTTAAAGATCCTTTAAGGGAATAATCACTCTGAGATATCCAAGAAGTAAAGTATGGCAGTTTAAAGAAAACAGCTATTCTTCTTTGGTGGGGGAGAGAGAACATCTTAAGCAGGCTCTCCATCTCATGACCGAGATCATGACTTGAGCCAAAATCAAGAGTCAGATGCTTAACTGACTGAGCTACCCCAGGCGCCCCAAGAAAAGAGCTATTTTTAATCTTTGTTAAATGGAAACTCATTAGGTTTTCAATGTCCCTTCCTAACTCATCAGGCTCCAATGCCTAGTTACTTCATGACTAACAGGAAATGGTAAGGTATGGAATAACCATGAAACAGATTACTACAGCTGGATTATGTTGTGGAATATACCGTCACAAAAAAACCATTCATTTTTATATTATAAACACCCCTAGGGGCGCCTGGTGGCTCTGCCATTAAGCATCTGCCTTCCACTCAGGTTGTGATCCCAGGGTCCCAGGATTGAGCCCCACATCATGCTCCCTGCTTAGCGGGTAGTCTGTTTCTCTGTCTCTCACTCCCTCTGCTTGTGTTCCCTCTCATGCTGTGTTTGTCAAATAAACAAAAAATTTTTTTGAAAGATCTTATTTATTTGACAGAGAGAGATCACAGGCAGGCAGAGAGAGAGGGGGAAGCAGGCTCCTGGTGGAGCTGCCAAGCAAAGAGCCAGATGCAGGCCTCATCCCAGGACCCTAATTTGCCTAATTCTTAACTATTCACTCTGCAGATCATCCAGTGGTGTAGCTATTCCCTGGTAAGGCAGGTCCACAGGTTTCCTACAGAATCTCTCCCCCAGTCCTTCCCTACATAAGGAAATGAATGCCAACATCTGAGGAAAGGCAGCTCTAGACTTAGGAACTTGGGTAAGTGCTTCTCAGGTGTGCTAATGTTAAGTTTCAGACAGTTTTGGCTTCTTCTGTCAAGGAAAGCCTCCATAGTATATTATTTGCAAGGTCCTCTGAAAGATCTTGACCTTATATGAGGTACAAGAAATTCATATTCATTGATCATTCAGTCTATGTTGGACTTGTAGAAGTACAGTGGCCCACCCTCTTGTCTGAGGAGGATGTTCCAAGACCCCCAGTGGATGCCTGAAATCACAATTAGTACTGAACCCAAAATGTACTGTTTCTCCCTATACCTGCATACCTAAGATAAAGTTGACTTACAAATTAGACACAGGAGATTAATAAAACAATTACAACAGTATGCTGTAAAACAAAAGGTCTCTCTCTCTCTCAAAATACCACCTTTCTTTTTGTGATGAGATGAGAAAATGCCTACACAAGATGAAGTGAGGGCAAGGATGCAGGCGTTGTGAAGCTGTGTCAGGCTACAGCGGGTCACCTGCCTCTGGGCCGGATGGCAGCCGACAGTGGGTAACCGAAATGGCAGAAAGGAAAACTGAGAATCAGAGGGGCCAGACGACAGTCCTGTACCACACCCAAACTCGGTTAATCCTAAAGCTTGCAAAGCAGTGATCTAAGGCAGTGATCTTACCCCTCAACCAGTCTTTCAGCATAGCCGAAGAATTTCTGTCCAACGCCTCCCATTGGACAGAAGACTCACTGTGGCTGTGTAATGTCTCTAAGAATGAACAGAATTCTGGTTTCTTTAAAACATCTTATAAAGGTTTTTATTCTTGCTTTGTAACAAATGGTAGTGATTTACTCCAATCAGTATCAAGTCATTTCATTAATGGAGTAAAATTTTCATCAACCACAAACCTTTCAGAAGGTACTTCCTGACTGAAAGTTTAAAAGCTTGTACCTTTGTATCAGAAAGAAATTCATCTTCTAGATTTAGTGATTAAAAAGACAAAAACCTGTAACAAAGGATAGAAACTGAGTAGAGTCTAAATGGACTCAGGATTTTAGTTAACATCAATGTATAAAAAGTCATTATTTATAATTAGGTTAATAGTAATTGTGGCCGACTACACAAACAAGCAACTGAACAATCCAAAACTAGCTAAGTCTCTAATTTCACTACAATGTAACATTCACTTAAAAGAAAAGCAAAATTTGGATAGGACCATAAGCGACACATTTAACACTAAGAACACACTAAAAAAAAAAAAAAAAGTCACTCGAATGAACACAGGGAACTGGCTTGGGAGAGGGGAACCTTTGTAAAAGGAAATGTTCAATTCTGGCAAATGGCTATCTTCCAGTCTAAACTAATGATTGATGAAAAACACCAAGGAGAACACATTCAAGTTAATGGAAACAAGTCTTTATTAAGTAACTTTTAATATCAGAAAAATAAAACTCTTATAATTCTCTTTACAGCAAATATATAATATCAGTGCTTTGGCCATCTTAAGTTAAAGGCCCTTTATCATAAAATATATGGTTTTAAACTTTACTCAAATTGAATTTATAATCCCTATGACTTCCCTACATATACATAACAAAAGAGTGTAGTAAAATTAGCAAATACTAAACTATATTGATAATTTATCATTCTTAGTTTGTGGTTTTTAGAAACAGTACACGCACCTAATATATGTCGATTCCTTGGCTTATTAGTTGCAGTGTACAATGCAACAAAATACAAAATACATGCTTGGTGAACATTCGTTCATATCTACAAGACGGCAGCTAAGATTAGGTCTCAATACTGACATTTAACTATCCTACAAGCAATTAGCATTACATCATAATATGCCATCAAGGCAATTTTTATACTGAAAAAATCAAAATAAAAACCGTTATTTGTAAACTTTTATACGAAATGTAACTCTTCAAGTGGAAATAAAAAATAAAATTTGTCTATTTACTATTCAATACACATAGGATTTTCAATTTTTGTTATATTGAGAAAAAAAGCTCTTTTGTATTGGGAAAATAACGCTTCAAAAAATAATTAGTAGAAAAACCCACCAGTATATTGTTTTGTCCTTTCAATGCCAGCACGGATTTGGGGACATACTGAGGACGAAGTTCTAGACATCCACAGGTGAAATGGAAAAGTGTATCTTAAAGAAACCTTTCCTTGTGATTGGAAATAGTTTTGAAATGAAGTAAACTGATTGAAGGTCATCACAGCTGCTTTTGTAAATTATGCTAAGGGCATTATTGTCCCTCTCTCCCTCCCCCTCCCCTAAATTACTAAAAAATAAAAATATATTTATAATGTGCAAGACAAATATGGATTGAACATAAAATGTTTCACATTTTGATCTATACTCTAAAAATTAATCAACAGCTTGATCAGACTAATGAATGGAATGTTCGCATCCTCAATTATTAGCAAATATAGGTGCATCCCAAAGCCCTTGCTGAAATGGGAAAACCCAGGTGGCCATTTCCACATTCACCGAAGGAGGCTATGGGTAGGAATTCACAATCGACACAATTGCATTCCTGATCCACTGATCATACCAGCCGTGAGCGTTCTGGGCGAGATGAAGGTCAATGTAGCAGTTTTTGTCCCAAATTATAACCAGTGATCGAGTAAACTGCCATCAGCCCTATTATTACCAATAAGTAATCACAATGCATTAAAAAGTTACTTGCAATCCTGCAGAATTAGGCGTAAGTTGTTGTAAAATAAAAAACGAACCTGTTTTGTCAAAACTGGCAGTGTAAAGAAGGCAGCACTGGAAGTGTCTGAATCATCTGTAATGCCAAGTACCCTCCATAAACTCTTAATTGTGGCTAGGCTTTGGGACCCATTGTTTTGAAATCTAGATGTATAAACTTTTTTCTCATAGGCTTACACAACCTATGATTATCTTCACTCAGCCAAGCTGAACTTCAGTTTTAACGATTCTTATACAAGCTATGTCTCTGGGTCTACAGGATAGTATTAATAATTCAAACCAAACTAATAGACAAGAGACCACTTAGGTTTAGTGTTACCATAGCAGCCTTTTATAAGTTTACTAACAACTTTAGCCTAATCCCAATAAAGCCTGATAACAGTCATAAGAATTCATTAGGAAGTTTACTGGGGGTACCATTATACCCATGCCTTTACGAGTCCATATAGAGATATAGTATTTATGTATATATATATAGTTAAGAGTGAATTTGGATTGCCTGAGTAACAGCTGTCTGGCAAACTGGACATGATGGCGTTCTCTTTTCACAGATCTTGTTGGCACATTCCATGCAGAAGAGGTTGTGGCCACATGGAACTAGGGCAGCAATAACTTCATTCTCAAAGCAAATCACACAATCGTGCTTCCGTCTTGATTCTGGAGGTGAGCTGGAGGTGGAACCACCATTGGAAGAGGAGTAACTATTGGTACCATTAGAAAAAGCAGGGATGTATATTGGAAGGCCAACATGGTTGCCTGTACTAGGTGGGTCGCTCCTAACCCTCCGAGCAAGTGGGTGTTCAATGCTCTCAGGAAATGTAGGAGACAGACGAGGAGTAGATGGCTGACTTCCTCTACGCTGAGTCTTCATGTTACCAGAGGGATCACTCCCAAAGCCAGAGAGTGGGTTAACTGGTTCAAATGGAGTCCAGATAGTTTGAGCAGATGTTGGTAAAGAGTCAAAGGCAGGAGAGTCAACTGCAAGATCTTCTGAGCCTACAGATGGTAGTGTATCTCCAAACCAAAAGTTTCCTGTGCTAAATGGGCTTGTTGGACTAAAGTCAGCCAGCCTATTGCTTCCAAAGTAGGAATCTGTGGAACCACTGCCCAGAGAACTGGAACTATCATTTCGATAATTGGATATCATTCTTGCGCGGCTGGGAGGAACTGGATTGGAGGAGAGCCACGCAGAGCCAAGAGTGCCACCTTCAAAGCTTACGTCAGTACCGTTGTAATGGAAATCATTTTCTTCATTGAGTTCAATATAGTTTCCCGTGCGCATGGCGATGTGCATTTCTATTTCTTCTCGTGCTCGGTCAACATTTTCAGGCATTCCTGTCACTTCAAAGACAGGCTCCTTATCTCTGCTTGGAGTTACTATGTATGTGTGGGTCTGCTGCTGAATTCTCTTAATAGTTGCTCCCTTGGGCCCAACGACCAATCCTACCACACGATAGGGGACCCTCACTTGAACGGTGGTTTGACCTGGCAGATTTGGACTACACGACAAACCCCCCAGGGCAGGGCCATTCTTGTTTCGAGATGCACGGATCATGGAGAAGTGCTCTGCAGCTGAGAGAATTTCTCTTTTGGCCATGGCAACATCTTCCTTCCGTCCGGTGACGACAAAAACGGGCTCTTCACCGCGAACGGGTGTCTTGATATAAGTGTTTGTCTTGGCTCTCAGTGCTTTAATTTTACAACCTGTTAGAAAGAAAATACTTCGTTAAGAATCAACATCTCTGTCAATAAGATTGATAAAGACAGATCACAAAAAGCTCCTTTCAAGCTCAATGTCTGCTTCCGGGCCGGGTGTCTTTCCTTTATCATAAAAACCTGTCACTAGATCACAAGAAAGTTTTCCTACCTCCACAAAGGCACCCTCATCCTCAGGTATACTTGTCTGCTGCTCTTTCATTTAGGAAAAGGAGGCACCTCCAGTGGAAGATCTTAGAAATCACACCTATTGTTTCCTTCCTGCTATCAGTCACTGTAAGCGATGCACGGAATACTCAGTACAGGCAAGCTATACCACATGCAGGTCCGTCTTTCACAGTAATGACCAGCTCCCCTGCAGGATGCTGGTGGCAAAGAAAAACCATTAATGCACATGTAAGACACTCATAGCTACTGTCTCATTCAATTTATACAACAACCCTAAGAACTAGGCCACTGCACTCCTTTTATTGTTAAGGAAAATGAAGCTTACGAGAACAGTTAAACCTACTCTAACTCAAAATCTACGGTCTTTCTGCCAGTCTGAGAACTTCAGATTTCGCACGACTCTAAGACAGAAGTTGTTTAACGGACTTCCACCTAATTGTCAGTCATATTTTAACATTACTCTTTCCTCTATAAAACTCAGGATGAGCACAATGCTCATGGCTTAAAGGTCATCTCTCATCTGCTCACATCAATTGAATTTGAGGCTTACTAAGATTATCCCATATCTGGTTATACTAGTCATACTCATGCGTTAACTAAATTAACTTTGACATAAATCAGTGAAATTTGAATGCAAAAAAGCACTGTACTTGTATGAAAATGAAGCTGATTATTTTTGAAAATCTCAGTTAAGCATCTGACTTTGGCTCAGGGCATGATCTCAGGGTCCTGTGATCAGCCCTAGGTCTGGGCTCCCCACTTGTGGGGGAGTCTGCTTGTCCCTCTGCTGCTCCCCCCCCTCTCAAATAAATAAAATCTTTAAAAAAAGAAAATCTCAGTAAAAGATGTGTACCTTAAAGAAAAATCAAAAGGGTGTTGCTGAATTATGTATGGATGAGACAACTGTAAAGGCCTGGGGTAAAAAACTAGCACAGAATGACTCTGCATTCACTGTAAAATTCTTGCTAAACTCAAAAGAAACGTATTGGAAATTGTATGGGAAATGGGCATTGCATGTGCTTTTATTAAAAGACTACTCAGAATGGCAGACCCATTCTCAAATAAAAGCCTTTGGCCCAAATCCTAAGTGCATTTAGGCTAAAATAAAATGAGATGCATATTCATAACCATCCATAATTCTTTAACTTTGTAGAGCAATCACCTATTACCAGTGCCAACTGTGTAAGATTACAGGGCTCCAAAGTGTAACTTAAAATGTCAAATAGACAACTAAGGCACAGAACTCTGGGATTATACTTTTCAAAGATCTTAACGTGAAGCTTGCTAGAACAGATTTGTTCTCATGAATATATCATGTTATTCCTAGGTTTCTCAAAATGAAGAGGCCAGGTGCTCTTAAAGATACATGTCATACTTTGGGTGGTCTTTTTCTTAAAATATTCCTTCCCCCTTTTTTTTTTTTGCCCCCAGTAATCTCACAATGTATAAAAACTAAATCTTTATATATATCGTTTCTAACCTCCATAACTGCAACCTTTACCCAAGTCTCCTTGCCCCCAGTCCCACCTTACTCCAACCCATTCTCCATATTCATTTAAGTCAAATGATTTTTAAATAAAAAACAGATCACATGATCACTTCTTTGCATAAAGTGCTTTAATGGCTCCCTTTAATCATAAGGATAAAGTCCAAACAATGTGGGACCACAGCTTGCACATGGGGTAAGGGAGGGGCAGAGGAAGAAGCCCACTCCCTGCTGAGCAGGGAGCTCCCTGTAGGGCTCCTTCCCAGGACCCCCTGGGGATCATGACCTGAGCCCAAGGAAGACGCTTAAGCCTGTGAGCCACTCAGGTACTACCTCCTCTTCCTCAGTTCTTAAGCTCTGCAGTGTGTTTCTACCATATTAAACTCCCATCCATGTTTCCTTACTTCCATGACTAGAACATTCCTCTGTCCTTGCCTCTTTACTCCGGCCTCTGCTTAATTTTTGCTGGCCATATAGATTTTAGTTTAGATGTCTCATCCTCTGTGAAAGTTCCTATTCCTCAGTACTGCTCTGTGTGCCCTACTCAACATTCTCAAACCACCGGGTAGTTGATGAGAAGTATAGGCCTTTGGAGCACCCGTAGGACATGTGCTGAAACAAAGATCAGTTTTCTGTGTAAGAACACTGGGCCTTTCTTTTTCACATTGCTTTGCATCTAAGCTTTTTTTGCTGAGCTCTTCAAGACTCTCATATTCTATTACCATACTAATACAACTTTGTTGAAAGGAGTTGATTATGCTAACTTCAATTATAACATATTCAACATAATTTTATTCATCCTACCACTGGGCTTTTAAGTATCTTAACTCAGACCTATTCCCCCTTTCAACAAAATGTAAAACTTACGAAGAGAAAAATGGCTTTTTTTCCCTCACTGATGGATCCTATCATGAAAACACTTTTAGAGTCAGGTTTACTTGAATCCAGGGTTATAATCATTTGAGAAGACTTGACAGGGAGTAGCTAAAAGCAAAACTGCAAGAAAAGCACTTAGTGCAGTAACTGGATGAGGTAAGAAGGGCCAAGGGGAGGGGGGTGGCTTGTGGGCTATCAGGAAATTATTACAATGAAGTGAATTTATACTAAAGTTTAAACGACAAAGAGTGCTGCTATAAATTTACATCTATAATGAACTACAAGATTAAGTTGATGACATAACTTTTGACTATATGACAATGTTATTGCTTTTGCTCCAAAACAGTAATGAGTCAGAAGCAACAAACTTTTCTATCAACTTATTTATACAGAATCTGGACCTCAGGGTGCCTGGGTGGCTGAGAGGGTTAGGCCTCTGCCTTCGGCTCAGGTCATGATCTCAGGCTCCTGGGATTGAGTCCCATGTCGAGCTCTCTGCTCTGTGAGGAGCCTGCTTCCTCCTCTCTCTCTCTGTCTGCCTCTCTGCCTATTTGTGATCTCTGTCAAATAAATAAATAAAATCTTTAACAACAACAACAACAAAAATCTGGATCTCCAGCAGACTCCTTCAATTCAACACAGAAGGCGCTGCTTGGGGCTGTGAACAGAGAGCACTTCCCACAGGCCAATCAACACGTGATTGATAGAGAGCTGCCTAAGAAATTCCCAAAGGCTAATGTCAACAAATAACTAACTGTTCACCCTATACATTCAGGGCAATTATTGTTATTATTCAGAGACTCTGGACTACAACTTAATAAGAAGGCAGTCTGCTGGTATCACATTTCTAATAAATAAAGAGGGTCCTGTCCATCCTGCAGAAAAGCACTGGGCAGTTTCTATTAAGGACAAAGGGAGAAATAACCAAAGGCTGTGGGGTTAGCCCCTCTCAATCCGTAATAATATTGACCACTAGAAAGTTGAACTGAGTAAACTTCTCCAAATAAATACTTCTGCAACTATAAGCAACTGTCAGTTGACCTTAGTAGAATACTTTTTGTTTAATACCTAGCAGGTATTATTATTAACTAAGAAAATATGCCTAAGGATACACAAAACACTCTCTGGCCTATGGTTGGTACTAACACAGAGGTGTTTAACAACTGGCTCAATAGGAAGAACAGAAGACATTTTGAGCAGGAACCACTTCTGAGATAGGAGAGCAAGAGGCCTATCCTGCCCCAAACAACAGTGTCTACAGGTTTTGCAGATCAGGGTAGAGGTAATGGGAAGATTGCAAAGCCAACCCCTTTAAGCCACTAACAACAAAAACAGAGAATGTATATGTTCTCTCTCCTAAATTTTGTAAGACAGTTTTAACACAGCAGCCTCAACCTCAGATCAGGACTACAGGAAACCTCATCAACCGTAATACTGTTTCTATAGGAATATACATATCCTGAGTTTCAAACAACACACACATGATTTATAGGAAAAAAAAAAAAAATATATATATATATATATATATGTGTGTGTGTGTGTGTGTGTATAAAGTTGGGGACAATTTGAACAGGGAGAGTTTTAAGTAGGCAACACAAATTAGAGAAAAAACAAACTTGTTTTATCATCTTACAGGTGAAGAAGGTTAAAAAGCTTTTTTGGAGTATTTTAGATTGAGTTTCTTTTTTTTTAAGATTTTATTTATTTATTTATTTGACAGAGAGAAACACAGCCAGAGAAGGAACACAAGCAGTGGGAGTGAGAGAGGGAGAAGCAGGCTTCCCGCGGAGCAGGGAGCCTGATGCGGGGCTCGATCCCAGGACTCTGGGATCATGACCTGAGCCGAAGGCAGTCGCTTAACCAACTGAGCCAGCCAGGTACCCCTAGATTGAGTTACGATTTGAAAAGTCTAAGGTATTTCTCTCTTATACACATACCCCTGGCCCTATGTATCAAAACACCAAAACCCAATTAAGAAATAGGTAAAAGAAACAGCTCATAGGAAAGGAAATATATAAATGGCTATGGACCATGAAAATTCCCATTTCACATAAACTGAAGTATCTTTTTCCACCTATAAGACTATCAAATATCAAAACCAGAGCTAGTAAGAGCAAGGACAAGGACCTTCATATTTAGCTGCTGAGTACGAACTGCCCGATAGCACTTTGCATTATTTATCAAAATTACAACTGCATGGATCCTTCCATCCCTACAATCTCACACATAGAATTGATTCTGTAGAAATACTTGCACAGGTGCAAAGTGACCTTTGTATTATATTACTTAATTGTTTGTACTAGTGCGTGGCCAGTATAGCCATATAATGGAATACAATGCAGTCATAAAACTGGTGATTTAGAAGGACAGGGGTAGGAGGCAGACTTAGTTTTCCTTTACACTCTAATTTTTTATAATTTTGAACCATACAAATGCATTAGCTTTTTCCAAGAAATATAATTAAATCAGAAAAGTTTTTAAAAATATAAAGAAATGATACATTTTACTAGACTTAGCATATTAATTAGACTTTGCCTAGAACTGATATTATTTTAAATTATATGAGCAGCAGGGCAAATGATACCATAACTTCAAATGTGAACAAGTCTTTTTAATTCTAAGAGGTAAGGACTGCAATTTTCTTTTTTTAAAAAAATTTACTTATTTGGGCGCCTGGGTGGCTCAGAGGGTTGGGCCTCTGCCTTCGGCTCAGGTCATGACCCCAAGGTCCTGGGGATCAAGTCCCACATTGGGCTCTCTGCTCAGTGGGGAGCCTGCTTCCCCCTCTTTCTCTGCCTGCCTCTCTGCCTATTTGTGATCTCTCTCTGTCAAATAAATAAATAAAATCTTTAAAAAAAAATTAAAAAAATAAAGATTTTACTTATTTGACAGAGATAGCGAGTGTACAAGCAGGGGGTGGGGGGGGGCAGGCAGCAGACAGAGGGAAAAGCAGACTCCCAGCCGAGCAAGTAGCCTGTCATGAAAATTGATCCCAGAACCCTGGGATCACAACCTGAGTCAAAGGTGGACATTCAGGGACGCCTGAGTGGCTCAGTTGGTTAAGCGACTGCCTTCAACTCAGGTCATGATCCTAGAGACTGGGGATCAAGCCCCACTTCGGGCTTTCTGCTTGGCGGGAAGTCTGCTTCTCCCTCTCTCAGTCCCTCTGCTTGTGTTCCCTCTCTAGCTGTGTTTCTGTCAAATAAAGAAATAAAATCTTTAAAAAAAAAAAAAAAAAAAGGTGGCCATTCAAATGACTGAGCCATTCAGGTGCCCTAATGATTGTTTTCTTACAGCTATAGACAAAAACCAACCTATGGCAAACTGTGTACCAGAATACATAGAGGTTAAGAACTAGGACAGCACCAATTTTTATAGTTATAATTTTATTTTGATTTGGAAGTAAATTCCCCAAATAAAAAAGTCTCGAACTTAATTCTGGTATAAGAACCCATTTCCTCTTTGTATATCACTGAGGCCAAAGCCGTGGTTTGTCTTAAACCCTTTAGCTGCAGCCAGAATTATGGTCCTTGCACTCCCTCGTACAGCAAAGGTCTTGTCTTATTCTCCAGAGTAAAGAGAACCTCTCCCACCAGATGCCTCAGTGATTAAGAGGCAGAGATCCCCTGCTGGGAGAGGAGTTAAAAGAAAAGGAACTGAAATTTTGGGATCTTCAGTGTTTCTCAAACATGGGTCGCAATATTAATTTAGTAGGTTGCAATCAACCTACTAAATTTAAAAAGAAAAAAACAGCGTAAAATTCAACATGCTCCAAACATGTGTACAGAGGGCTGCAATGCCAAATGTTCTTTTGCTGGGGGTGGGGTGGTGGTATCACAAGACAGTTTAAAAGTAGTAGTCAGGGGGTGCCTGGGTGGCTCAGTCATTAAGCATCTGCCTTCAGCTCAGGTCATGATCACCAAGTCCAGGGCTCAAGCCCTGCATCCGGCTTCCTGCTCTGCGGGAAGCCTGGAAGCCTGCTTCTCCCTCTCTCACTCCCTCTGCTTGTGTTCCCTCTCCAGCTGTGCTTCTCTGTCAAATAAATAAATAAAATCTTAAAAAAAAAAAAAAGTAGTAGTCGGTAACCCCAAGTGTTACGTGAAGTGTTGCTGATTTTTGACAGAGTATTTTGTTTTCCAGAAACTCACTGTATTTTCCATTTACTCCATAAATTACACCAGAACTGCCTTACGTGTATATTTTCACTTTGGGTCGTCTTTGGCATGTACCTTTCTTCAAAATTTCCCCCGAAGAGTTTTGTTTTGAGGGAAAAGGATCCTACTAAGGAATCAGTGTATGTACACACACATACACGCTTACTTTCAGTAAGGAGGGGGAGTGAAAACTCCCTGAGTAGCTCTTTACCTTTGAGAAAATTATAACTCCTTGGCTTGACATTAAAAATCTTCCCCCAACCAACTCTCTCCCATCAAGTAGCCAGAATCTACCCTTTCCCAGACTTTATTATCTCCTAAACATGTCTTGTTCCTCTTCTATCTCTGCTCAGAGATTTCCCTAAATAACATGGAAAACCCTCTTGGTACTTCCCCTCTAGACCTTATAGCTTTGGAGTAACAAACATGGCCATTTAGAAGATGAGGCTGTCTATGTGAAGGGCTCTATGAACTCAATAATAGTACAAAGGTACTGACTCTTATTATTATGGCTACTGCATATGAATTTTCCAAGGCACAGTTTAAAGGAAACAATGTAAGAAGCAGAAAACTGATTATCTGCAGGCTTCAGTTCTAATCTATCATCAATTACTCCTGGTTTCAATGTTAAGTCATTCAACCTCTAGGTCTTTTCTAATGCTTAAATTTTTCCCCTTTCTCCTAGGAAATACTGTCACTGCTTCTCTTTTGGCTTAAAAGCACTTGGGACAATCAGATACTATGTTATTTCTCATAACACACACACACACACACACACACACACACACACACACACAATCTATTCTTCCTCTCCTCAAGGAAAGGTAAGTTGAGTAATGGTTGGGAACACAGACTTTGGATCATTACTAACCTGCTTTGTGAACTTTAGCAGGTCACTAAACCTTTATCTCTCCTTCATGGGTGAGACTGGTTAAAGATCCTTCTCTCACTTGGTTTTTGTGAGGATTAAATGAAATCATGTATTAAACATGCTTATCACTATGCCCATTATTCAAGTAGGTATCTCAGTAAAGGGTAATCTTTTGGACTACCCAATCACACCCCAAACCACTTCTTCAAGTATTTCCCAAGTAAAATGATATATATAATATGCTTAGCTTTGAAATAATAAAAATTTGTAGCACACTTTCAGTTTTCCAAACTCTTCTAGATAGATTCTCATTTAATCATCATAACAATGTTTTAAGCAGGGCAGGAAAAAGTTTAACTGAATTGCTCAAGAGCTCCCAGCTGGAAAGTCAGATCTCAAACCCATGTTGTCTTAATAACCCCGAACTCTTCTTACACTCCACACTATTTTTTTCTAAAAGCACTAGAGAAACACATTATTTCATGTTCCATGATATACTAGAATGAGGGCGGTCCTTCTCCTCACGGGATAGTCTAGATACACTACTGAAAAGCTCCTTTAACTTTATAGGGACTCAATTTCAGTATTACTATCTTCAAAGACTGATGAATATCAGCTAAATCCCAATAAGAGTGTTTCTTCCATACACAAACTGAACTCCACATTTAAATAAACTGTTTAGATCAGCAATGGAAAATATCCCTAAATGCACAATATAGAAGTATTCTCCCTCTCTCACTCCCTCTGCTTGTGTTCCCTCTCCAGCTGTGCTTCTCTGTCAAATAAATAAATAAAATCTTAAAAAAAAAAAAGTAGTAGTCGGTAACCCCAAATGTTATGTGAAGTGTTGCTGATTTTTGACAGAGTATTTTGTTTTCCAGAAACTCACTGTATTTTCCATTCACTCCATAAATTACATATATCTTAAATATAAGGTGACTGGAGAAAGTTAAAACCCTTACAAACACCAGAACTGCCTTACGTGTATATTTTCACTTTTCTAGCATTCAAGTGTCTTTGTACTTCTTCTAGTCAAAATCCTCTGAATTTTTTTGTGAAGAATACAATCTCATTGAAGACGTCACAGACTAGCACTTCAAATAGCTTCATTTATGTGATTTTAGTTTTGTTGTTATCAGTATTCATATTGATATCTAATGCCTTAAGTCAAGTACATGTCTACTGCCCTAAAGACAAAGTCAATCTCAGGTTGACTGGCTCCTTACAGAAAGGGTTGGGGACAGAGGCAAGACAGAAGAAAATCCCAATTTCTGTAATATGGAAACTAAAACAATAATAGTAAAATGGCAAGTCTAATCCAATAATCCAATTCAATACAGCAAGTATTTACTCTGCTTCAGGCACTTTAACTGACATCAAGGATGCAAAGATGACTAAGATTCGGTGCTTGCCTTCACTGACTGGTATCAACTCCAAGCACCAGAAGGATCTGATGTCTATACACGTTCATGTACAAATATCAATTTCTTCTTTTCAAACTTTCTATATCCTTCTGATCCTCTCTCTGCTTGTTCTATCACTTACTGAGATAGGAGTGTTGAAGTCTTTAATTCTATTAGCTTGAGGCCCTGGATATGTATGTTACTTATATCCCCATAGATCAGTTTCCTTATCTGTATGGTGGAACTGAGAATGGGTGAATGAGATAAACTGTTTCACACACTCTGAAGGTTTAACATTAAACAAACAAACAAATCGATTTTCTATAGGAAGCTGGAAACACTTAAGAAATTTATCTCTTAAAGATAAAATTTATATTTAGATTGTACAAAACATGTTAAAATATTAACTTTACAAACCTTGGAGGAGATATGTTTAAGTCAATCTAACTCAGAATTTGAAATCTGGTGTAGATTTGCATGATTTTAGGGATTCTTTTTGCACAAAAATCAGAATGTAAGAGTTATAAGAAATAATCTAGCTTAATGTCATTTTATACATGAAGAAAGCTGAAGCCCAGAAGTATAAACTGATGTTCCTAAATATACCATTCTCTCAACCTTTATTTTCCTAGTTGATTTTTTTAAAAAAGATTTTATTTATTTGACAGAGAGAAACACAGCCAGAGGGGGAACACAAGTGGGGGGAATGAGAGAGAAGCAGGCTTCCTGCTGAGCAAGGGAGCCCGATGTGGGGCTCGATCCTGGGTCTCCGGGATCATGACCTGAGCCGAAGGCAGTCACTTAACCAACTGAGCCACCCAGGAGCCCCTCCTAGTTGATTCTTAAAATAAATTTAAAATGCCCCCTCTTTTTTTACTTAGACAACAGGGCTGCAATAGTTTATAATAAAAAAGGCTCATATCTGGCCTTTCACTAAAGCTGAAACACCTAAAAGAGGTTGTAAATTAGAGATGAAATGTCAAACAATTTTCCTAATTGGGGATTTTAAAATTAGGTTCATGGCCTTTGGAGAATGTTAATAGAAACCTTAGAAGCACCTCTGTTTGGGTACCCATATAATAGAATCAGATTCATTTGTAAACTTTAAAAAATATACTGTACATCATTTAGTTAGTGGTATACTGTGGGAAAACTTCATGGAGTGATAATTTCTATTTTCAACCAGCATTTGCTCAGGGTACAAACCTAGCAGTAAAAAAAAAAAAACAACAAAAACAAAAAATATATATTATATATTTAATATATATAATATATATGATATATATATATATATATATATAAACTTTATCCTACCCCCTATATAGTTTATTATCTCTACACTTTGAATTGTGCCCTGAGTTTGTACTAATGACATCTTCTCAAACTTGATTCCCACAACACATGGGATGTGGGAAGGGGCCAGGAAGAACAAGTCGATGAACAGATTTTTTTTACCCAAAAGAATAGAGACTCCACAGGTTAAGCTGACTTATCCAAGGTTACAGGCAACAAATGGTGAAACCAAGTCTCTAACAAGTTTTCTAACTCCGAGTTCCAATGTCCTTTCACACAATATACTAAAATGATACTGATGAAAAGGTACAAGTCAAAGGGAAGAAGAATGGTACAAAAGAAGTAACAGTAATAAAAAGGTCAGCCCAAAATGGAAATACTTTTACAACAGTTACCCTTCTGGGAAGTTTTTTAATTGGAACTATCCTTCCCCAATCTCTTCCAACCACGTTCTAAAGATCAGCTATTTCATGCTAATCTTCAACTACATCTGTAGTTTTCACTGAAGAACTGTTTTTACCATTTCAAGTCCTAGTCTTATTATTCCATGTTACAACTTTAACTGTAGTCAAATCAGGCTTCCCTGCATACAATGAACTGTAGTTTTTGCTTACTGGACAAAGGAAACAAACCATGCCCACACCAATTGTTCTTAAATCCCAAATAGTGGCATCAAAGAGGTTGTAATGTTATGCAGTACAACTTAAAATTCTCAAAATCAGTCATGGAATAAAGACTTGATCTAATCCAATAGTATTAGGCTGTGCATACATTCAATTTAGTATATAGTTGGGCTTGGTAATACTAATACTGGAAAATTATTTTAAAAGTTTAAATATCAGATTTAATCTTTAAAAATGTCCATATGATACCCCCATATGGTGGCATGGGGAAAAAAACTTAAAAGTACATAAGCCATCTGGGAGGCATTAAGATGCAGTTTAATAATAATTTAAAAACCTATCACTTTAGAATCACCTGAAGATCAACGGAGTTTTAAAACAGATATTCTGTAATTTATTTGGAGTTTCTAAACTGCAAATACACTTATCTCTTTTTTTCACTTGGGAGTTCAACTTTATTTATGTATTTTAAAGATTATTTATTTATTTATTTGACAGAGAGAAACACATCTAGAGAGGGAACAAAAGCACGGGGAGTGAGAGAGGGAGAAGCAGGTTTCCCACTGAGCAAGGAGCCAGATGCAGGACTCAATTCTGAGACTCTGGCATCATGACCCAATCCGAAGGCAGACACTCAATACCACCCAGGTGCCCTGGGGGTTCAACTTTAAATTACAAATTCTACATTGCATAAATTACATTAAAATTCTATAATAATCCTTTTGATCATAAAATAATACTGTGGTAGTCATCATGGCCATTCACTAATATTCTAGCTCTCTTCTGTGGGCACACGGCTATAATGGACTTTCTCATCTACTTGAAGGTAGGTGTGGTCAGATGACTTGCTCTGATTAATGAAGTATGAGCAGATGTAATTATTACTTCCGGGTTTAACATTTAAAGACCAGCATGTCCTATTCTACCGTCTCTTATGCTGCCGGTACATGGTAAGACCTGCCAACACTTTTGATGGTGGATGCTGTGTTGGCCCATGTCCCTGAATGACTAAAATGAGCAGAGTCCCCGCAAATAATAAACCTTTATTGTTTTAATATTGGGATGTTGGGCTTGTTATCACAACATAATTTAAACCTATCTGGACAGATGTGCCATGTAGCCAACAGGCATTCAGACATCAGTTGGGTCTAGTTCTTTCACATTAGAATACAATGTGTGAAACTGCTAAAGTACATGAAAGAGTGGTACAATTTCAGATTTAACGTTTAACAAAATATGTGCTTATCACTTGAAGTTTCATGTGCTTCAATTTATTTGTGTATCATTCAGTGAGTGTCTAGAGGTATTACAGATAAGATTACATTGAGCAGAGGAAGTATCTAAAGCCTAGGGAGTTTAAGTGACTTGTCCAAGATCACAAAGTGAGTTACTGGCACAGAGTAATCAAATTTAGAAATTTTAATTTCTTATTGCTGATTCTTTCCAATATACCACAGGTGAGCAGAGACTGTTAAGGGAATTTAGGGTAGTTTTTATATTAAAACATACATTCTGAAATATTTTTGTATTGTTTAAGGCAAAGTACCAAGTCCTTCAATATGTACAAATACTAAATTTAAAACCAAATCGACAAAATATTAAGCACTATCTAATAAATGCTTCCTCTTCCCTTGAAAACGTAAGATGTAAGAAGAGTTTTCCAGAATTCCAACCTATAAACTTTGTTTAAAATTTCTAAAGAGAAATCTCTAACAGTAACATTTTCCAAATACTTGACAGCCTGGATCATTTTTAGATTGTTGGTAACCCAGGGGGTAGAAAATATATCCTTATACTACCACTTTATTTTCCATTTCCTCCTAGTGAATCAAAATAGCTCATTAGCTGAATAAGGCAGGAAGAACAGGCAGTAGATTCCCCACCCATTTGTAAAACAGTTATCACTGAACCTTTCCCAATGGTCCCAGAGCTAATACAAACTATTATCAACTAAATTTAAAATTTAAAGCCTAAACATTATAATATCTGCCTTTTATTTTTTATTTATTTAAAGATTTTATTTATTTATTTGATAGAGAGAAACACAGTGAGAGAGGAAACACAAGCAGGGGAGTGAGAGAGGGAGAAGCAGGTTTCCTGCTGAGCAGGGAGCCCGATGTGGGGCTGGATCCCCGGTCTCCAGGATCAAGACCTGAGCCAAAGGCAGTCGCTTAACCAACTGAGCCACCCAGGTGCCCCAATATCTGCTTTTTAAAGCTAGCATGTATATAACACAAATTAATTTTCTGAAATATGACAGAATTTTTAGTTAGGCATAAGGGAATGAGAATATTAGGATGGATAACTGTGCCTTCTAGGTAGCAGAGACATCAATATTTTATTAAGTAAATTAATTTGGATAGTGAAGATTATTAAGTTTCCATGCTAGAAATACAGTATCCCAAAGTTCATGATTAGGGCACAAATTAACCCAAATATCATTAACCTTCCCCAGCAGGATGCTTGAATACAGAGGCGGCAACTTAAATCTTTGATGTCAAACTGGTCTAAATCCAAGTTCCATTTTTTGAGGAGTATCTTTCTGACATCCAGTTTCTACATCTGTAAAATGGGAATAACGGCCTGGCAGGATTGTAGTACCTAGCAAAGAGACGGTCAAAAATCCCCCTTCTGCCATATGCACCCCAATGTTCATCGCAGCAATGGCCACAATCGCCAAACTGTGCAAAGAGCCAAGGTGCCCATCAACAGATGAATGGATAAAGAAGATGTGGTACATATATACAATGGAGTACTATGCCTCCGTCAGAAAGGATGAATACCCAACTTTTGTAGCAACATGGTCTGGACTGGAAGAGATTATGCTGAGTGAAATAAGCCAAGAAGAGAAAGTCAAGTATCGCATGGTCTCACTTACTTGCGGTG